>PVIY010023537.1:0-39263 GCA_004026745.1 Myrmecophaga tridactyla | reverse complement strand
AGCAGGAGATATACATAGACACAAAATTTATAAGTGTCTCAGTAACCGGGGGAATGTGGAGTTCAAGGTCTATAGGGCAGGCTGCAATCTGGTAACTCTGATGAACATCTGCAACGAAGTTTCAGGAGAGGCTGGCTGGGCAACCATGGGAATGTAAGGGTCCCAGCTCTGTAGAGCAGGCTGCAAGCTAGTAACTCTGATGAAGGGCCTTGACAAACTCTCAGGAGAGGCTGGTTAGACAACCGTAGGAATGGAAGACTCCAAAATCCATAGGGCAAGCTGTGAAGCTGGTGACTCCAATGAAGAGTCTGGACAAACTCCAGAGGAGAGGTTCACTGGCTGAAGCAGGAAGAGCAACTGTCTTTTCTGAATCCTCCTTAAAAGCCTTCCGGTGGTAAGATTAAGGATCACTCATTGCACAAGGCACTCTCTTAGCTGATTACAAATGCAATCAGCTGTGGATGCAGTAAATATAATGATGATCTAAGTCCATGAAATGTCCTTATAGCAACAGACAGGCCAAGGTTTGCCCAACCAGATGACTGGGCACCATGACTTGGCCAAGTTGACACTTGAACCTGACAATGACAATACAAGACCAAACATGTTAATGATACCTCGTAATGCCTGGACACAATGTTCTGGAGGCATAAATGTAAAAAGATTTCTTGTATTTAAGGTATTAACAATTTTAGAAAAGAGATAAGAATATGTGACTTCACATTCCAAACTGTAAATTTTCATGCCATTCCACAGTATTTTGAGGTCAGTTATTATAATAGTTTCAATGCCAAATTTCTTATCAAATTTAGTACCAAAAAAAGCAATTGTTGAATTGAATTTATTCTGTATTTGTTTGCATCCTCTTTTTAATTCTAATGGGCTACACCTAATCATAATCTCCCACGATTGGATATATTCTCTGTTCAAGTAGTCCCTCAATGAAAAGGAATACAAAAATCTTACCATCTGCCTACAATACCAGTGATTTGTGCCTCTTTATATGTATCTTCCTGTAAATATAAAATCAATAAGTAGTTGGCCTGTATTTTTTTATTCTGGGTCTATTTGTTCAAATTTTTCAAAGTATATTTTGAATAATAAGACAAAACATAGGCAACATTATTTTAAAATCCATAAGAGTTATTTGTTTACATTGAAATACGTATAACATTATTTAGTTTCTACTCCATTTCACCCACCTCTAGGGGCAACATTTATTATAATGCAAATTGCTACTGTTGAGATGCATCTTTTCATAGTTATAAAATGAAAATCATTAAGTATTCATTTTGTAAAATGCAGTTTCTGTGTGCCAGTCGCTCAAGTAGTACCAGTGCTAGGCTATTGATACTGCTGTATTTACTGTAATTGAATTTCTCTACAAAAGCAAGCTGTTAGGACTATTAAGTGCCCAATCAGAAACTTCCCATATGTCTCAATTAAAATTGTGGCAGATACACAGAAAAACGAATGTGCATGCCTTTAAGCCATATGAATTCTAAGGTTTTGCTGTCAAATGCATACTTTTAAAAATCTACATCTTTATGAAAGATACATATAAATATATGCTATCTATCTTACATTGCCAAGGTTATCTCATTGAACTCCTTGGGGTAAAGCCAAGTCAAGTCTAGTAAGGTTAGATGTCCTCTCTTTTGTAAATTGCTTACAGAGATTTTTAAGCATTCTCTGTGTTAAAATCAAATTGTAATTATGACTTATAGTAGTCTTAACAAATATGTATTGAACTGGAGATGACATTTATCTGGTAATACTTGGGGTTTGCTTGATTTGCTTGAAGGAGCAAATCCATTACTACATAAAGAAAAAGTATTTTTTCATTGTTGGATTTTTTTTAATTTTTAAATTCACTTATCTTTTTACTGGTTTTAAATCTTTATTTTCATTTGTTTTCTACTATAACAGAATTGTTTAATCAAAGAGTGACTTTATCCAGATTGGACATAAGTGTGAATGTATGTATACATTTTTAATTTCTTTTGTATATCTAATTTACAAATAGACCTATATTTCTAACATATGCATATATAGAAGCATATGTGCATGTATTTAAAACTGCATGTAAACTAGGGCTAATAGATATTTTCAAAAATTACAATTTACCAAAACACCAATCCTTTTAGAAAATGAAATTATGGCAGTTGTTACACCACAGTAAAAAGCAGTAATAAATCAATCAAAATCACAAAAAAGATCAGTGATCAAAATCATTGTATATAAAGATTAGAATTTTTGGAAATTTAATTTAGGCATGAATTATGAACATAGACATTTAAAGACATATAATAAGATTGTGTCCACAGCAATATAATTTTTTTAAGAGTCATAAATTCTTTCCAGAATTTTTTATCATAAATATCTCTAATGCATTTTTTTTCTTTACATGGACAGGCACCAGGAATGAACCCAGGTGCCCGGCATGGCAAGTGAGAATTCTGCCTGCCAAGCCACCATCAATGTGGTCTCTAATGCATTTTTAATCCAAGAAATATTTGGCATGTTGATTGTACTTTTAAAATCCAAGGAACCTCTTTCAAACGTACAAGAATATTAAAATGCTTGTGTGGGAGTGTTTACCTGTTCTGTATTCAAGCAGTTACCCTTTCAGTGTGTTCTTTCTATCCTCACCATTTAGTCAGGCATTTTGGTCCATTGTATCATCTGATGATATACACCAACTCATATCTATGGTGGAATTCATTGCAATTTTTCAATGTTGTTCTTCTTAACCCTTCGCAGCAACAATGTTACCCTCTTTTTTCTACAAATTAACCTCGAAATGCACATCTGGTTAGGGGTTATCCTGTTATGAAAATAAATGCATGTATCCCCAAAACACTGTACTAGTTGCCCACAAAGGTTCAAAATCACACTGTTATTTGCTTTCTTTATGGTAAATATCTTCATATCTAAAGTGCTTTTTTTCATTTATTGCATTTAGATATATCTCACACACTTATTCAGCAAATACCCATTGTGTGCCAGTTTCTAAGGCTCTGGGTATTGTATGTTGTCAAATATGGAATTCTCTGTCTTTGTGGAATTTGCAGTGAAATAAGAACAAGCGGTTAAGGAATGCAGTGATGGACACAACAGCATGCAATGTTGGAGACAAAAAGCAAATTGTGAGAAGTTTAGGTTATGTTACCTAGACTGTGTCATCTGGATTGGTTTCTTTGGGGTGATGATGTTTAAGTCAAAACCGGAATCACAATCATCAGCCTATGAAAAAGCAACAGGAAGTGATTATAGTGTTAGAAGGTATTGATACAGGAATGAACTTACTGTCTGCTGCCTCCACTCAAAATCTCCAACAATTCCACGCATCCCTTCATAAAGGGCGGTGCCCATCAGAGAGCAGGCATTTGTAATCATTTGTTGAGTGGCTTTCAAATGAATTAAGGAATAATTCAATGCTCCTCATTGATTAATGAATAATTCAATGCTCATAATTTCTTCCTATAACATTTGGAATGAGTAAGGAGTTTTGGAATTAGGGATATTTAATTATTTATATTACTATTTTTAATTTTTGGACCTTGAGTTGAGTGAAATACATCCTTCACTTCAGGGCATTGTAATATTAGCTTGTAAAAATCCTCTTTCATACATGAATGTCTGTTTATTTTGGGTGTATATTTATGGATACAAAATATCTACTCAATTCTTTTTCCTATAAGTAATCATTTTAATGGGATTTTGTGCATCCATTTTAATATGTTACAGTATATCATGTATTTTTTTCTTTTCAACAATTGATACTAGTGTCCATCAATGGTGTGATGTTATAGAACTCATTTTGCTTCTTTTACAAACTCAGCCTATATTTTAAAACATAGTTATTGAAGTATAAGTGATGCATTATAAAGTGCATGCATTTAAAAGGTGCACGTGGATGAGTTTTAGCATGCATATACATCTATGACACCATCACTTAAACCAAGAAAATCAATATATCAGTCACTTCTAAAAGTTTCCTTATGTCTCAGGGTAATCCGTTGCTCCCTATCCCACGTCCCCATTGCAAGGTTTTGATCAGTTCCCTGTTACAATAGATTAATTTATACTTTCTAGAATTTTATTTAAATAAAATCACACAGTAAAAACTTTTTTCGTGGCTACTTTCACTCAATATGATTCTATTGAAATGCATCTGTATTGTTGCATGTATCAATACTTTGCTTCTTTCACTGCTATATCATATATTTTATTTATTCATTCACCTGTTGATAAGAATCTGGGTTATTTTCAATTCTGAGCCAGTACACAAGAAGTTTGTATGTATATATATGCTTTTATTTTTCTTTGATAAATACTTTGAGATGAAATGGCTGGGTCATATGGTTTGTGAATAGTTATGGCTTTCATGAGAATTGGAAATTTGGGGGCCATTATTTCCTAAAATATTCGCTCTCCCCCTTTTCCCTTCTTTTCTCCTACTGGGTCACCCATGATGTGTATGTTTGTGTCCTTCATGCTTTCACTCAAATCCCTGAGAGCTTGTTCAATTTTTCTATTCTTTTCCCTATCTTTTCTTCTGCCTATATGACTTTAATTGTCCTGTCTTCTAGTTTGCTGATCTTTTTTCTGCCTGTCAAATCTGCTATAATATGCCCCTAACATATTTTAATCCTCCTTATTTGATTTTACTTCCATAATTTCTGTTATGTTTCTTTTCAAGCTTTAAAATTCTTCTTTATACTCGCATATTGTCTTTCTTCAAATCCTTTAGCTCTATATCCACACTTTCTTTCATTTCTTTGAATTGATTTAAAAGATTTGTTTGAATATCTTTGGTTAGTTGTTTCAAATTCAGTGTTTTCTCTGAAATTTTAATTTGTTCCCTTGAATAATCCACATCTTTCTGTTTTTGACTGCAGCTTGTTCTTTTTTGCTGATGTCTGGGCATCTGATTATTTTGCTGTGTTAACTCAGAAGATCAATTTCTCCCTCTTGTCTAGGGTTTTATTGTTTATTGACATTGTGTTATGGCTCTTTTTTGATGTTTGCTTCAATGTATTCTGTACCTTTAGAGTAGCTCATGTTCTACTGTCCAGATTTTATCTCTTCTTCAACTATTTCTTGACCTGGATATGTAGTACAATCTTTAACACTGTGCTTTTTGTGCAATTGTTTCACCTCCACAGAAATCATCTTTTCCTCTGTTTCTTCTCTGGGAATCTTAATCTGTTAGGTTTGGTTTTGTGGAGATTTTTCTCCCCAGCTCTTATCATTTGTTTAAATTCTCTCCCTTATTTAGCATCCACTTTTCCCTACACTTTTCAGTTCTGAGACCTGTCCTATTTACAGCAGTTCATTTTAACCCCCATTCCTTTTTTTTTTTTCTGGTTGGCTTTTCTGCCTCTAGTTTCTTCCTTGTTATGGTATCCCAACCTGGCAAAACAGATAGGGGCAATGAGAAATGTCCCTTTTACATTTATGTGGTCCAATAAACAGATTGACTGTGTGCACCTCTTACCTATCATTCTGCAAAGTCTCTTTTCCTTGGGGCTCTTTTGAATGTGGCACTCCTCAGCCTAGTTTTCTGGGTTTCTGCAAACTTAGGTCCCTGTGCTTGCATATGCTTTGGGCTCTAACTCGCTGCTGTAAGTGGCTCCATGGTTTTCATCTGCAATAGGCGGGACCCAGGTGGTGTTGCCTCTGTGTGACTCTTAGTTGTTTGGGATAGAGTTGGTGTGTGTGTGTGTGTGTGTGTGTGTGTGTGTGTGTGTGTGGTGGGGGGGCAGTTCAGACTGGCAGGTTCAGGATAAAAATCTCCTACCTGATTTCAGTGGTTATTTTTCTTTTTCTTTGATTTAGCATTTGCAGAGCCCTTTTATAATCACTATCATCGTCCAGAATTGCAAGCAATTGGGATTTGTGGATTCTGAGTGGAGAATTTTCCGGAGATGTATTGTGCCATGTTGATGATATCACTCTATCCCTTCCTCTTTTTGAAATGAAATGAGTTGAAACTCAGAATTGGGACTCTTTATAGAGGCACACTGAGTTATAAGATAATTCAGGGGCTTAAGTTTTATTCATGACTTTGACGGTAACTGTGTAATATTAAGACAATACTGCCATTTTCTTGATCTCAGTTTTTTTCAGAACTTAAAATAAATGACTTGTTTGTATGATTTTGTTCCTTCTGAAAAGGTGAGATTACAAGTTTTGGGTCCAGTATTATCCTATATCATTTAACCACAAATAAATTTTCCATAGCTAGGTGGTGATTTTCTTTCCTTTCTAACATATTGAGTCCCTAGAAACTTAACTGTCTCATTTCTTATTCAAACACTTACATCAGCTATCACTAATTTTCCCTTTATGTCAAAATATGCTAGTAAAATGCCCTAAAGGGACTATGCTCTTCATTAATAGTCCAGCATTCAGGATTTAATAAAAGGGATAGAAACTGTTTTCGGTATTTCCCATGAAAAAGAACTCAATAAAGGATACTTACAATGTGTTACAAGTGCAGCTGAGTAAGAGTCAGGGTCTGCCACAGCTGTCACTACACTTCAGAGAGGAGTGTGTTGCTTCTGCTGCCATGGTCCCCCGGCCCTCTGCCTACACATGCCCATGACCGTCATCAGAGCCTGCGAAGCTGAGTGTGCACGCCTTCAAGCACTCACATGCCATGACTCTGCTACTTACTCAGACAGTAGTAGGGTAATTCTATAAGCCAAATGAGTGTATTAATAAATTCATATGCCAAACCATAACAATTACAGAGACTAAAGAATGTAGTCTTGAATTTTCCCAAGTTCTCTAAATAGCAAAAAAGCGTAATGATAAAACCTAATGTATCTACTACATACAACGTTTTTAATAAGATTTGTCAAATGAATAGATGTCTTGGGTGGAAGTTTTAATCCATTATATATTGCTAGTTTGTTTGAAAATCCTGGGGGAGTGGACGTATCTCTTAAATAAAGAAAAAAAGCAGAATAGATCATAAGGAGAATAAAAGAGAAAAACATTGCCTCAACGAATAAAATAAAATATCAAGCTTTAAAATATATAAAGGATACAATTATGCAGATTGGTGTGCCTGTCAGATAATTGACAGGCATGGGTTTTAAGCTTTACTGTACTATTTTATAGTACTATAAACTCTAGTGCCTAGATGCAACTCGGAAGTAAGTGCTTAGAGCTTGTTTCAATAGAAATGTCACCGAAAGGATTTTTGCTGGATCTTATTTTAACTCATCTAATATGATTAGAATTTGAAAGGGAAGATTTGTAATTTTCTAACTAGATTGGTTATTTATAGTGATGCTCTTCAAAACCACATGCAAAAAAGCCTTAAATATAATCTGAATAATCAGTGAGCATTATGTTTTGGGTTTTGGAACTAGAAGCATAGCCAATTGGGGTGGAATTTTAATAACTGCTTTGCTACTTCTTACTGTTTACTTTAAGCAAATTTTTTTCATAAAAAGAGCGGGATTGACAGGCTCGGAGATCAAAGTCCTCTTTTTATCAACCGAACAGATACAGAACAGGGAGGAAAAATTTCCCATCTGCCCAAAGCAGTGCACTGGAGATTTTACCTATAAAGGATGAGAGGATTTTTTCAAGCTCTTTGCCTTTGTCTTTCTCATGAGAGGATTCCTCATTCAGTGGCACTTACATAGGCAAAAATGATTTTTGAATTAATAATGCTGCATAGATTTCAGTTGTTTTAGGCAGGTTTTCCACTATTACATTGCATCTCATATTTGGAAATTATGTTAGAGTACTGTGTATTTTAAACACAACAATATGTTTGTAAGGTATATTTCCATTTTGCTAATTAACACATTAAATCAAGGAAATTAAGTTACTTCTATAAAATCACATGACACATTAATAGTAGTGTTTGAGTAAATACTAATAGATTCTGATCATATAGTTCAGCAGGAGGCAAGAGAATTGGCAATGGAGTTGTAGGATATTACTGTGCAAACAAATTACGCTTTTTCTGATCTCAAAACTCCTATAAATAAGTGCATGAATGAAGGTCATGAAGTACAGAAATCAGACAAAAAACTAACGTTCAGAAAGAGCTAAGTAACGATGCCATATGTTTCACACATATTATATTGTATTATTTAACAAACGTATAATGTCTTATTTTGTCAGTTTATAAGAAGCTGAAATTATAGTACATCTTGCTATTGATTACTTATCACAATTAACTGGAGCATGTATTTTTTCCTAGTGGTGTTTATTGGAATTGTGGTTATCATAATTAACTGGAGCATGTTTTTTCCTTATAATCAATAATAAAAAATACTTCACTTTACTTATGAGGAAAATGAGGCTCAGAGATGAGAAAGAATTTTTTCAAGTCATTTCTTTAAACCAGTGAGGCATGTAGCCCAAATCTGAATATAGGTTAATCTAATTCTGAGGTCTGCACTTACACAAACATGATGCTTCTACAGAGCATACTAGATGTGTCAAAAAAGGTAAAATAGAATTAGAGACTTTCAAAGGATACTCAGTCACCTTGCTTCATGTTGTAGATAAAGATGCCTCAGGTGAGACAAAGAGATTTTGCCTTATTTAAGCCTGTATGAGCAAAGACTACACAATCTTGAAAGGTGCGTATGTGCTGAAAAGAATTTTGTTCATTGAATCATGGTGTTCTAGTTTGCTAGCTGCCAGAATGCAATATACCAGAAATGGAATGGCTTTTTAAAAGGGGAATTTAATAAGTTGCAAGTTTACAGTTCTAAGGCCAAGAAAATGCCCCAATTAAAACAAGTCTATAGAAACGTCCAATCTAAGGCATCCAGGGAGCATACCTTGATTCAAGAAGGCTGATGAAGTTCAGGGTCTCTCTCAAGTGAGAAGGCGCATGGTGAACAGGGTCAGATTTTCTCTCTCATCTGGAAAGGCACGTAGTGAGCATGCCTCATCTGCTGGCTTCCTTTCATGAAACTCCCCAGGAAGCATCTTCCTTCTTCATTTCCAAAGGTCGCTGGCTTGTAGGCTCTCTGCTTCTTGTGGCTATGTCATCCTCTGCTTTCTCAGAAATCTCCTCTTTTCTTCAAAAATGTTCCCTCTTTTATAAGATTCCAATATACTAATCAGGACCCACCTGAATGGGTGGAGACACGTCTCTACCTAATCCATTTTACCAGCCACTCTTGATCACTCAAGATCACATGAAGAGCACATCAAAATGTGGTTCCCTGAGTCACATCTCCAGGGAGATGATCTAGTTACAGTTTCAAACATACAATACTGAATAGGGATTAGAAGAAACAGTTGCCTTTACAAAATGGGATTAGGATTAAAACATGGCTTTTCTAAGGTACATACATCCTTTCAAACCAGCACACATGGCATACCAGATTTAGGGCTTCACCATTAAAATCCAGAAGTGGTCATTTCAGGAAAAAAGGCTAGTATGTGATTTTGCAACATTTATAAAATTCATGGAAATTGCTACCCTCTAAAAGAGTTTAAGGATAATAGATATATGTTTCCTTACTCTTCCATACTAGAGAGGAAGTTGCTGTAATTTCTGTGGCATGGCACAGGGCAAATGATAGTTAAACCATAGGAAGGAATGAGTAGATAGTGAGCAAAAGAACACAACTCACACTAATATTTACGCAATGAAAATCAGCTAACAAATATTACTACTTCTACTCAAAGGAATAACACTAAAATAGGTAATGCACTGAGTCCAAAACTACAAAGAAAGAAACTTGAGAGCTTCCATGCTTATAAATCTCTGCTTCATGCACTATTCACATAAGGGCATTCATTGTCTCTGTGGAAGCAAGGATGGGGCCGGCTGCTTAAATCCCCATTGTAACCCAGTCCTGGCGAGTGCCTGGCACAGTTGATGTTAGTGTTCTTACCAAATGGATGAAATCATCTAAGAAGGTACTTCCTAGTATAAATTTTTCAAACTCTATTCATTGGAAAAGACACTATATAACTCTCAGGTTATAAAGAGCCATTTTACGGAAACTTGGAAAATCAACCCTTTTGAGCAGTTCTATTATTATATGATGGAGACTTCAAAAGCCTTTACAGTGGACGGGCCACTGTGGCACAGCAGGCAGAGTTCTCACCTGCCGTGCCAGAGGCCTGGGTTGGATTCCCGGTGCCTGCCCATGCGAAAAAAAAGGCCTTTCAGTGACAGTAATGGTGTATGTGGATTATACCTATGTTTTAAAAGTAGAATAATCATATTGAGATAAATTCATATGTTAAATAATTTATTAATTCAACTAACATTCACTGATCCCCTATGGTGTTATAAGTACTTTGCAAGATGTCGGACTAA
Source organism: Myrmecophaga tridactyla (assembly GCA_004026745.1). Classification (NCBI taxonomy): domain Eukaryota; kingdom Metazoa; phylum Chordata; class Mammalia; order Pilosa; family Myrmecophagidae; genus Myrmecophaga; species Myrmecophaga tridactyla. Next base: position 28,942 of record PVIY010023537.1, on the reverse strand, counting down.
GGATATATACATATTCATATAGACACATGTATAGACTAAACATAAAACATGCAGTCCAATGGGGAGAGGCACATATTATTTAAATAATTTTTTTTTAAATTTTTTGCTACAAAGTAGAGGCACATGACACAATGAAGATACTTAATAGGGGAAATTTACCCTACAGGTAAACCAGGCAATGTTTTTTTTTAAGATATGTTTACCTAGTTATTTTAAAGAAATGCATTAATTCTTTATACATTCTGAGAAAATAATTCACTGTATACGCTGCTGGATTGACATCTTCTTTCAGTTCTTGAAAAATATTGTACCACTTCTTTCTGTTCTCCTTTCTTTTTGATTAGTAATACCTATGGTTTTTTTTAATTGTTTATTTTGGGTGATTTTCTTTTTGATTAGTAATACCTATGGTTTTTTTAATTGTTTATTTTGGGTGATTTGAAGATTTTTACTTTGTCATTAGTTTTCAGAAGTGTAATTATTTTTGCATTGGCATGGATTTCTTTGGATTTACCCCGTTTGACTTTTTTATGTCTCTTTAATCTGTAGGTATATATGTCTTGCCAAATTTGTGATTTTTTTTTTGAGCCATTATTTCTGCAATTTTTTCAGCCTTGCCAACTTTCTTTTCTCCTTCCAGGATTCTGAAGACATGAATGTTACATATTTTGTTTTATTTCCACAGGTCCTGGCATCTCTATTCATTTTTCTTTTATTCAATTTTTTTCTGTTTTTCAGGTAGAGTAATTTCTATTGTTCAGTCTTCCGGTTCACTAATTCTGTTCCTCAAGAATACTTTTGGTACAGAAATCTGTAGGTCAGGATATATTCCTATTACATACCATCAAAAAGCTCTTATTATTCTCTGTAACATTTCTCTTTTCTTTTTTGTCTTTACTGAGAGAAGGACACTTTTACAGCATCATGTTAAATATTTTATACAATTATCTGGTACATTAGCTTCTTGCAAAGTTTTTTCTATTTGCTAATTTTGACACAATTTTGGTTCACTGTGTTTGGCTTCTAAGTAGTAACAGAACACTCACTGGAATGGAAGTTAGGAAAACCATGTTTTGATCTCAATTTTGCCACCAGTTTAATGTCTCTCATGGACAGAGATTTACCTGGACTCTTCAATCTTCACCTTTAAAATACTGTGGCTAAACTTAATCACTAAAATTATGTGCAGGCCCTATATTCTACATTTTTATGAATCAATCATTCTAGCTTTCTCTGGTCTACTAATAGGATCTTATGCGACTACTCTTTGTTGGACTAGAAAGGCATAAAAAGCCACTTGTAAATAAACAAGAGAAGATTTTGATTAAAAATGACAGGGAAATGAAGCAAAAAATTTCTTGCTTTCTTTAGAGGCATGAGCGATTTTCCTTACACTGTATTTCTGAATCAGCTGAATGACAATCACAGAGAAGTAAATTCTAGCAATTCTTGTAGAATGTTGCTATATTCCTTTTCAGGTTTGTAGCCCATTTCCATAGTAGGATTTCTTTTGCCATATATTTTATATTCTTACTTTAAATGCCTTTGCTGTTCTAGACGAGCAGCCTTCTAAGTAGTTTCATGTGAAGTATTATGTTTCTATGTGTTTTGCTACATAGTGGAAAGCTTTCTTCTAACACTCCAATATTTTCATGGGTTTCAGATGTAATAAATCATCCCATTTGGAAATCCCAGTGACCAGAATCCTTCCCTAGGCCTTAGCTCTGCCCATATATATTTTTCTTAAACTTTTTACTTAGAAATAATTTCAAACTTACAGGGCATTGTAAAAATAGTGAAAAAATACAAAGAAAACTCCAACATAACCCCTCCTCCAGACATTGAGTTCCACCAATTTTAATATTTTGCCAGATTTGTTGTATCCCTCAATCTATCCATGCATTCATCAAATGATCTATTTATATCTATCTATCTATCTATCTATCTATCTATCTATCTATCTATCTATCTATCTAACATCTATCTATTTTCTAGACATCTGAGAGTAGGTTGCATACATCATACCCTTTGAACACACAATATTTTCATGTGTATATCCTAAGAACAGGGATAACCCTTATGTTACCATAATTATGTAGTAATCAAGTTTAAGAACTTTAATATTGATATAAACATTACGGCGAATATTCCAATTTTTTTCACATCTCCATAATGCCTTTTTAGTCCTTTTCTCCTCTATTATTAGATCCCATCCAGGACCATGTATTGCATTTAGTTGGTATTGTTGTTTTAGTTGCTTTTGTTAAAATGGTAGAAACATATATTTTCCTATTTTAAATGTTCCCAATCATACGATTCAGTGGGATTAATCACATTCATAATGCCATGTTACTCTCACCACCATAGATTAGTAGAAATGTGCCATCACACCAAACAGAAACCCCAAACTCATTATGTGTTAACTCTCTCTATTATTTTCCTACACTGCTCAAAGCAAATACCATGAAATGATTGGGCTTAAACAATGGGAATTTATTTGCTTACAATTAGAATCTAGAAACATGTCCAAATCAAGACATCATCAAGATGATGCTTTCTTCATGAAGACCAGCTGCCAGGAATCCCTGGCTCCTCTGCCACAGAGCAAGTCACATGGTGTTGTCTGCTGGTCTCTCCCTTCTCCTTGGCTTCATTGACTGCAACTTCTTGCTTCCATGACATTGTCTCTCTCTGGTTGAATTTCATTTTCTTATAAAGGACACCAGTGAGAGGATTGAGGCTCATCCTGAATGAAATGGGTCATACCTTAGCTGAAGTAGCCTCATCAAAAAGTCCTACCTACAAGGGGTCCACACCAACAGGAATGGATTAAATTTAAGAACATGTCTGTCTGGGGTACACACAACTTCTAATTACCACACACTGCATTCTCTATCATGGTATATCTGATAACCTGTACTCTACTTTCTGTCTCTGTGTGTTTGCTTATTTTAGCTATTTCACACAAATGGAATCATACAAAATTTGCCTCTGGGTCTGATTTATTTCAGTCAACATGATGTTTTCAAGGCTAACCTATGTGGTGGTATGTATCAGAGCTTCATTCCATTTACGGTTAACATTCCAGTGTGGGTATGTTTGTGTGTGTGCGTCCCATTTGACTTACTCATTCATCTGTTGATGGACATTGAGTTGCTTCTACCTTGTGGCTACTGAGAATAATGTTGCTATGAACAGTGGTATACAAATATCTGTCTGAATCCTGCTTTCATATCTTTGGAGATATATACCTAGAAATGAGATTGCCAGGTCAAATGGAAGCTCTAAATTGAACTTTTTTGAGGAAACACCAGACTGTCTTCCACAGCAGCTGCATCATTTTAGATTCCCACCAACAATGGACAAAGACCACTTTCTATATATATCCTTGTCAGCACTTATTATTTTCCAGTTTTAATAACAGCTTCCCGGTGGGTGCAAGGTGATATGCCATCATGGTTTTGATTTGCATTTCCTTAATAGCTGTTGAACATATTTTCATCTGTATATCTTTGAAGATTGGCCATTTGTATATCTTTGAAGAAATGTCTATTCAAGTTTTTTGTCCCTTTTTTAATTGGGTTCTTGTCTTTCTGTTCTTGAGTTGTAGGGGTTCTTTATACATTCTGGATCCCAAACCCTTATTAGACATATGGCCTCCAAGTACTTTCTCCCATTATAGTGGTTGTTCTTTCTGGCTATATAGATATTCTTATTTTTCTTTTCTTCTTTGCTTCAGGAGTAGATATCTAAGTAGTGATTTTCTTATTCTATCAGATTTACTTTGTTTAATGCAATAATTGTATCTATTTTAGAAGAAATATGTCCTCCTGTTTGTTAGGAATTTAAAAAAAATGAAATCAGTTCAAGGGAAGGCAAAATACTTGTGTAATCTACTCACCAGACCATGTTTTAGGGACATTGGGGTAGTGCTGATTTCTCTGGCATATTTTCTTAAAATTATGGAAACGCAAATTAATCTCTAAAGTAATGGGCAAAATCAATGACTTTATTATTTTTACATATATTCTTACCTTTATATTCAAGGTCTATATAATGAAATCATTTTGAATCCTATAAAAGGATTTTCACTGAAATTTTATTTCATTAATTCAACAATTTTTTTTATTATATACAGTTTTCAAACTCTAATCTACATTCTAAGAACATAATCAATATTGACATCGTAATTTGACATGAGCAAACAGAAGAAAAAAGAATACTCCTTAAATGTTTTGTGAGGAGGCACTGAGCAGGGAGCCTTCTAGGGAAAGGTAAGATATATGCTAAGACTTGAAGAATGAAATAGAATTATAAAACATAAGGGAAATAGTAAAACACATGACCACTTCCCTCCTTCTTAGCAATTCTTCTATCTTCTGGATCATGTTTATCATAAGGGCTAGAGAAGTTAATATAATCTCACTACATAACTTCCAAGAAGGAGTTCCATTACTCCTTCCTAATAATTCTTCCTTCTATAAAATACCTAAAATGGGATATGCTGATCACTGTCCCACCTCACTATCAGTATCTACTAAGTTTTAGAACTTTTTTTTTCAATTTTATAGTTTACCTGCAGAGTTGATTTAGAGAGAAAGGCCACTTCTGAGCAACAAAAGAGGTTCTTTGGGGTGAATCTTAGGCATAATCATAAGTAGGTTTACTTTCTCCTTTGCAGGAGCAGGTTTCATCTGGGCAAGCCCCAAGATCGAGGGCCTTGCCCATAAATTTGGCAGTCCCCAATGCTTGCGAGAATATCAGATCTTCCCCAGGTGGGGAAGTATAATATTTCCACCTTTTTTCCTCAGGGAGACTTTGCAGATACATTTTTATCTTTTGCCCAGATTACTCTGGGATTTATTGGGACATTACTTCAACCTTCACTAACAAACATGTTCTCGCTCCCTATTCAAGTTTCCATGTATTTATGCCGCTCAAAAAAGCTGACCATATAAGTTAAATTAGACCCAATTTAACTTGTAACACTGTAAACACAGTGTGCAAATGTCCATTTGTGTTCCTGCTTTCAGTTCCTCAAAGTACACACCTAACAAAGGGGTTGCCTGATCATATGGCACCCCCACAGCTACCTTCTTTTAGAGGCATCACAATGCCCTCCAGAGGGGTTGCACCACTCTGCTTCCCTACCAACAGTGTATGAGTACATCTCTCCACATTTCCTCTAGCACCTGCATCTCTCTGTTAATTTTTAAACAGTTTTATTCACATGTCATACAATCCAATTTAAGTAAAAAAATCATTGGTTCTTGGTATATGCATTCACCACTACAATCTCAATATTTCCATTTCTTCTGCAATCCCATGCCCCTCCCCTATACCCTCTACTTATTGACATTTAGATTCGGCATATCACCTTTGTTACATTCAGTGGAAGCATATTACAATGTTGCTGTTTACTATATACCCTAGTTTGCATTGGTTGTATTGTTTCCATGTACCATCCCATTTTAACACCTTGCAATGTTGATGTACATTTGTTCTCCCTCATGCAAAACATTTTATATTTGTACATTTAATCATCATCATTGTCCACTCTGGGCTTCAGTAAGGTATGACATCCCTGTCTTTATCTTCTATCTTTCCTTCTGGTATTATATATGCTCCGAGCCCTCCTCCCTCAAGCATAATCACAATCAGCGTTATTCAGTATACTTACGATATTGTGTTAGCATCAAATTGTATTGTGCTATCCATTTCTGGATCCCTGCAGTCAGTCCTGTTGAACATTCTGTACTCCTTCAGCATCAAATGCCCAATCTCTATGTTCTTTATATCTCTTAATTAACTTGTGTTCTTAACTTTAACTCTCAAAGTTCACTCATTAATGTGAGTTCATATTAATAAGACCATGCAGTGTTTGCCTTTTTGTTTCTGCCTAATTTTGCTTAGCATAATGTCTTCAAGGTTCATTCATATTGCTGCAATCATTAGGACTTTATTCAGTCTTACAACTACTTAATACTCCATCATATGTATATACCACATTTTACTTATCCATTTGTTGATGGACATTTGAGCTGTTTCCATCTCTTGACAATCATAAGTAATGCTGCTAGAAACATTGGTGTGCAAATGTTTGTTCATGTTCTTGCCTTCAGTTCTTCCAAATATATACATGATTATGGGATTGGTGGATCATACTGCAATTTTATACTTATCTTCCTGAGGAATCACCAAATTGCCTTCCAGAGAGATTGTACAATCCTACTTTCCCAGCAACAGTGCATAAGTGTAACTCTTTCACCACATCCTCTCCAGCACTTGCTGTTTTCTGTTCTTTTTTTTTGATAATGGACAGTTTAGTAGGTGTGAGATGATATCTCACTGTGCTTTTTTTTTTTTTTTGGCATGGGCAGGCACCAGGAAATGAACCCAGACTCCAGCATGGCAGGCAAAAACTCTGCCTGCTGAGCCACTGTGGCCTACCCTCTCACTGTGCTTTAGATTTGCATTTCCCTAATAGCCAGTGAGATTGAGCACCCTTTCATATGTTTCTAAGCCATTTATATTTCCTCTTCTAAAAAGTGTCCATCCATGTCTTTTGCCCATTTTTAAATTGGATTCTTTGTCTTTTTGCTGTTGAGTTGTAGAATATCTTTATATATTCTTCATATTAAAACCTTATCTAATATGTGGTTTCTAAATATTGTCTCCCATTGGATAGACTTTCATTTTACTTTTCTGAAAACATTCTTTTGTGCACAAAAGTGTTTAATTTTGAGGAGATCCCATTTATCTATTTCTTTGTCATTGCTTAAACTTTGGGAATAAACTCTAGGAAACCACTTCCTGTTACAAGTTCAATAAGATATCTCCTTACATTTTCTTCTAACAGCTCAAATATTCTTCTAATAGCTCAAATGTTTAGGTGTTTGATTCATTTTGAGTTAGTTTTTGTATAAGGTGTGAGGTATGAGTCCTCTTTCATTCTTTTGGCTACAGGTATCCAGTTCTCCAAGCACAATGTACTGAAGAGGTTTTTCTGTCCCAGTTGAATTGACTTGACAGCTTTATCAAAGATCAATTGTCTGTAGATGAAAGAGTCTATTTCTGAGCACTCAGTTCCATTCCATTGGTCAGTATATCTACGTTTATGCCAGTATCAAAATATTTTGACCACTGTAGCTTTGTAATATCCTTTAAAGACAGGTAGTGTGAGATTTCCCACTTCATTCCTCTTTGTCACAATATTTTTACCTATTCAGGGCATCCTGCCCTTACAAAATAAATTTGATTATTGGTTTTTCTATGTCTGCAAAATAAGTTGTTGGGATTTTAATTGCTATTGCATTAAATCTATGAATCAATTTGGGTCGATTTGACATGTTGACTATATTTAGTCTTCCAGTCCATGAACATGGTATTGCCTTCATTTATTAAGTCTTCTTTGATTATTTATAGCAATTTCTTGTAGTTTGTTGCCTTGGTTAAATTTATTCCTAAATATTTGACACTTTTGGTTGTTATTGTAAATGGAATTTTTTCTTGATTTCCTCCTCAGCTAGCTCATTTCTAGTGTATCAAAACAATACTCATTTTTAGGTGTTGATCTTGTATCCTGACACACTTTACTGTACTCACTTAGTAGCTCTACTAGCTTTGCTGTAGGTTTTTTTTTTTTTTTTTTTTTTTTTTTTTTTTTTTTTTTTTTTTTTTTTTTTTGGATTTCAACGTATAGTATCAAATCATCTGAGAACAGTGAAAGTTTTATATTTTCCATTCCAATTTGGATAACTTTTATTTCTTTTTCTTGTGAATTGTTCTAGCTAGAACTTCCAGCACAATATTGAATGACAGTAGTGACAGTGGGCATCCTTGTCTTCTTCCTGATTTTAGAAGGACAGATTTCAGTCTTTTCCCATTGAGTATAATGTTAGCTATGGGTTTTTTCATATATTCCCTTTATCGTGTTGAGGAAGTTCCCTTTTATTCCTATCCTTTGAAGTGTTTTCATCAAGAAAGGATATTGAATTTTGTCAGATGCCTTTTCTACATCAAGCAAGATGATCGTGTGGATTTTCCACTTTGATTTATTGATGTGGTCTTACATTAATTGATTTCCTTGTGTTGAATCAGCCTTGCATACTTGGTATAAATTCAGCCTGGTCATGGTGTATAATTCATTTGCTGTGCTTCTGAATTCAATTTGGGAGTATGTTGTTGAAGATTTTTGCATCTATCTTCATTAAAGAGATTGGTCTGTAATTTTTATTTCTTGTAGTACCTTTGTCTGGCTTTGGTATTATGATGATGTTGGATTCATAGAATGAGTTAGCTAGCTTTCCCTCCTCTTCAATTTTTTGAAGAGTTTGAGTAGGATTTGTACTATTTTGTTATTGAATGTGTACTGATTTGCTATTGAATTCACAATTGATGCTATCTGGTCCTAGTCTTTTCTTTTTTGGGAGTTTTTAATGACTGATTCAATCTCTGTACTCGTGCTTTGTTTGTTGATGTTGTCTATTTCTTCTCCAGTCAATGTTGATTAGTTATGATTTTCTAGGAATTTGTACATTTCATCTACATTATCTAGTTTAACATATAGTTGCTCATAGCATCCTTTCATTATCTCTTTATGTCTGCATTGTCTATAGTTATGTCCCTTTTCCCATTTCTGATTTTATTTATTTGCATCCCTTCTCTTTTGTTTTTTTTGTCAGCTTAGCTAAGCGTGCATCAATTTTATTGATTTTCTCAAATAAGCAACTTTCAGGTTTGTTGATTCTTTACATTGCTTTCATGTTCTCAATTTCATTTATTTCTGCTCTAATCTTTGTTATTTCTTTCCTTCTGTTTGCTTTAGGTTCAGTTTGCAGTTCTTTCTCTAGTTCCTCCAGGTGAGCAGTTAATTCCTTAATTTTGCTCTTTTTTTTTAAGATAAGCATTTAGGGCAATAAATTTCCCTCTCAGCACTGCCTTTGCTACATCCTATACATTTTGATACGTTGTGTTTTCATTTTCATTTGCGTTGAGATATTTAATGATTTCTTTTGTAATTTCTTCCATGACTGACTGTTTTTTTAAGAGTGTTGGTTAGCGTCCATATACTTGTGAATTTTCCAGCCTCCTGCTTGTTATTTATTTCCAACTTCATTTCAACATGATATGAAGAAGTGTATTGTATTGTATAATTTCAATCTTTTGAATTCACTGAGACTTTCTTTGTGACCCAATATGTGGTCTATCTTGGAGGATGGTCCATGGGCACTTGAGAAGAATATGTATCCTATTGTTGTGGTGTGTAATGTTCTGTAAATGTCTAGTTTATTTATCAGACTATACATAATCTCCATTTGCTTGTTGTTCCTCTGTGTAGGTTTTTTCTCCATTGATGAGAGCAGTGTATTGATGCCTCTTCTATATTATTATAGAAGTATGTACTTCTCCCTTCAGTGTTATCAGTATATGCCTCATGTATTTTGGGGAACTGTGTCACAGTTGCATAAACATTTATGATTGTTATGTGTTCTTGATTAATCGTTCCTTTTATTAAAAGTATAGCTACTCCTGGCTGTTTTTAGCATGAAATATATTTTTCCAACCTTTCATTTTCAACCTATTTTTGTCCCTGGTCTAGAGTCTCTTGTAATCAACTTATAGATGGGTGTTGTTTTTTAATCCATTCTGCCAGTCTATGTCTTTATTTTGGGGAGCTCAGTCAATTAGTATTGAATGTTATTAGTGTAAGGCAGTACTTTCTTCTACCATATTGTCTTTTGGATTTTATATATCATATCTTATTTTTTTTTACTTGTTACCCTTACTGATAGCCTTCTTTTCCACACTCTTCTCCATACCTACCTCTACTGTACTTTCCTATCTGCCTGTAGTGTTCCCTTTGGTTTTTCTTGTAGAGCAGAGCTTTATTTACATACTCTCTCAGTGATCATCTGAAAATATTATAAACTCTCGCTCATTTTTGAGGACACTTTACTGGATATAGAATTCTTGGCTGTAGTTGTTCTCTTTTACTATCTTAAATATATCATACCATTGCCTTATCATTTCCATGATTTCTGCTGAGAAATCCACATATGGTCTTACTGAGCTTCCCTTATATGTGATGGATCACTTTCTTCTTGCTGCTTTCAGAATTTTCTTTTTTTTTTGGCATTTGATAATCTGATTCATAAGTGTCTTCATATAGGTCTATCCTTATCTACAGTGCTTGGGGTATACTGTGCTTCTTGGATCTATTCTGTTTGAGGTACACTGTGCTTCTTGGATTTGTCATTCTGTGTCTATCATAAGAGAGGAATTTTCAGTGATTATTTCCTCTATTATTCTTTCTGCTCCTTTCTCCTTCTTTGACAGCCATACAGATACTTTTGTGCACTTCATTTTGTCATTAATTTTCCTGAAACCCTGCTCATATTTTTCCATTGTTTACCCTGTATGTTTTTTGTCTGTCTGTTTGTTTGTTTCTTTGCATGGGCATGTTCTGGGAATCGAACCCAGGTCTGCAGCTCAGCAGGTGAGAATTCTTGCCACTGAGCCACTATTGCTCCACCCTACCCTATCAGTTTTTTGCATGTAAGATTTCAGATACCCTGTGCTCTAGTTTATTCATCCTTAATGTTGCCTCTTCAAAGTTGCTATTGTAAGTCTCCATTGTGTGTTTTTTCATCTCTTCTATTGCGCCTTTCATTCCCATAAGTTGTGCCATTTGTTTTTCATGCTTTCAATTTCTCCTTATATTTATCTAATGTCTTCTTTATATCCTTCATATTTTTTGCCATATTATGCCTCACCTCATTGGTTTGAGTTTTGAATTGATTTAGCATATTTATTTGAACATTGCTTAGTGGTTTCTGTATCTCATTTGAAGTGTTAGTTTGTTCCTTTGACTGAGCCATATCCTCTTTTTTCCTAATGTGACCCATAATTTTTGTTGGTGTTTCATCATCTGATTTCCTTAATTAGTTTTTTCTGGAAGTTATTTTCACTCTTTTGCCTAGGGTTTTCTTACTGTTTGGCTTTGTTCTCTATCTGTTCTTTGGTGGTCAATTCAAGTTCTTCCAGACCTCTAGCATAACTTCTATTAAACCGGTCAGAATTTTTCAGCTCTTGGTTTTCTGGTTCTTGCCTGGCTTAAATGGAACATGTTTTGTGCATGGTGAGGTTCCCCAGATATAATCGACTCCAATCAGAATTTCCCAAGCCAGGCAGGCTCAGTTCTCAAGAGGAGGATATAATCAGTTCAAGTTTCCCAGAGGATGAGACGCTGTAGTTTGTCAGAGATACCTGTAAAGCCTGTAGAGTCTGATTTTCCTACCTTCCAAGAAGGTGGTGCTGGTCAGCCTGAAGCCCCACACTGGCATGAAGTGGTGCTGTGCCTTTAATTCTAAGCAGACCCTATAACTGCCAGGAGCACGATTGAATCAGAGCCTGAGTTACAAGGCTGGTTTGGGGCTTAGTCCCTAGTGCCTGAATTCTCTAATGGAGGGCCACCATATAAGCTGTACCCTGACCCTCTTTTCTTGGAGAAGATAAACCTTTGGGGAATTATCTTCTTCACAGGATTTTTAACTCCACCCTTGCCAGGATCAGGGTAGACAATTTAAAATGCCTGTGGCTTTTTCTAATGAGCTACTAACAATAGTTTAAAAAAAGATGAAGAAAAAAAAGAAAATTAAATAAATCACTTTTCAGAGCCAGCCCCCAGTCCCCCAAGAGCCAGAGTTGGTAGCTGGCTCTAGGTGCTCCTTTTTCTTAGGGCAAAGCCCTTTTCTAGTATTCTGAGTTCAGCTAACTCCAAAAGTCTTTTATTTTTCTGTCACCTCCACCTCTTCTCTGATAGGAGAGCTCTCAGGATTTGTCTCCTGCTTGCTCTTGGCTAATCTGCGCTTGGGGCTTGTATTCAGCAGTCCAAATTTGTTAATTAAAACTGCAATTAGGTTTCCCGAGTCTGTCCATGCAAAAACAATGATAACAACATACCTGCAATTGGAGCCTCCTTGAGCTACTTCCCTAGGGTCTGTTTCTTTTTTCCTAAGGGAAAGGGTCTCCAACTGAGCCTGCCATGCAGGTGGGGGAGGGGCACCAACCCCTGGAGTTTGGGGATATTGTTTACAGTTCTGCGCCATCATTTTGGCTCTTCCACCCATTTCAAACTGGTGTATTATGTGTATCTGGTCACAGATGTCCCCCAAACCATTGATCCAGAAAGTTCCTTGCTATTTATTAGCTGCTCTAGAGGACTAACTTAATTTTTAACACCTACCTATGCTACAATCTTGCCCTGCCTTACCATAGTATGGATTTTAAAGCCTTTAGTGATGTGATGTGGTTCTAGATATATATATATATTATATATAATGTATATACATATACATTACTTTCAAATACCAGGTCAAGCCACCACCCTTAAAATGTTCTTAATGTTCCGAGATGACTAATCAATTCAACCATTTGTTCTTTCATGTTTTTAACATTCATTTATTTATTTAATGCTTTCACTAACAATCAGCCCTAAAATTCCATTTATTTTTTAAAATTTATTCTACTTGACTGCCGTGCTGGAAGATCTTATTTAACAAAACTGAAAAATGTTTCCCTCTCATAATAATTAACATATTGCTGTATTAAATATTTATTAAGTATATTAAATTTGAAAAAATGTAGAATTGATACTTTTTTCATGTAGCCTTTTCCATATCACAGGTTCATTTATACTTGTCCCAAGATGTAGATCAAGGGTGGGAGTGTGGCGATCATACTTCAGCTTCAATCTTAAGTAATAAGAATTAAAATGTTTTCTCCAGATGAATAAATTTATTGTACCTCTCATTTGGTTAGAGATCTATATCTGAATAAACATTAGTCATTATGCATGTATAAATCTATACATGTGTAAACAACCTCTAAAAGAAGAAGAATGAATGGTCCCTTGGTTGTGAGCATAGTGTTTTTTAATAATATTTAAGCAAGGAGGTTTTTTCCCTACTGAAACAAATGGGTGTAAATAAATTGATATAATGGTACACTTTGTCATTCCAGAAGCATAAATTCTTCTGAAGCACAGGCCCATATGGTTGTAAGGGGCCAATGAGAAGACATTCTGTCTACCTTCAGGGTAAGTGGTTATATGCCAAGAAAGGTAAACCATCAATACAAGTACCGTTGAACAGGAATAACTGTTCTTACATTTATATTCTCCAAGAAAGCAGCCAGTCTTGAGAGGTTTAGAAAGTGGTATAAGAAGGAGCTGATCATGGGCCTGTTCTATGACTGGTCCAATTCCAGATGCACAGTCTTGCTTTCGCTTTTGTACCTTCTCAAGTAACTTGATATGAAAAATGGCTTCATCTTGAGTTCTGTTCCTCAGAATGGAAATGCTTTTGCTTTTATTTTCCTATTTTTCAATTTCTTTTATTAAAAAAAAAAAGGTATATTTTCCATGCATTTCTACTCCAGGCATGGCTCTTCTGAGAACGTTCCTATATCTCAGTTGCTGCTTCTGCCTTCTGTGAGTTCTTAGTCCTTTGTAGCTTCCTTTAAGTGGGCATCTTCATCTGTTGAATCTTGTAAATGTCAAGCAAATCAACTACCTGAATGCCTTTGAACTCCCTCAGAAGCCCCGTTCCTAGACTTACTCACTGATTGTTGAGCTAAATTCCAATTGATCTGTTTCCCCCCATCTTTTAAACTCCCTGATCTGCTAGTCTCACCTCTGTTTATCCACTCACCTATAAACTCATATTACTTCAAACTCCCTTTTATTAGCGCTCATGTTGACTCTGCCATGCACTCATGCTGTTTCTCAGTAGCTGGTCTCTCAACACTTTAGATTATTGATCATCCTGTGAATGAGAAATTAAGTTTGAATTCCTCTTTTTCTTTTTGCTGTTACAAATTTTTGGTCTGAATTATGCATTTCCAAATGTGTTTTACTTTAGGGAACAAATTATTTATTATTAACTAACATTATCTAAAAGAGCCTATAGAATTTTAGAGCTCAAATGGTGTTGGATTTTTTAGTGTGTAACCTAAAGTTGAGGAAAATGAGACTCAGAAATTCTAAGTGACTTGAAATAGAGCTAAATAGTAAGTTAGTGAACTGGGAAGGAAAATTAGATTTCCTAAGTCCTAATTTAAAGAGCTTTTACTTTACTACTATATGTAATTTATAAACAGATTTATTATATCTGTTTATGAGTACCTGGCATTATTTCATATCTGTACTAAAAATAACCATTGTTCAAATACAAAGCTGGAAAAATACTTTATTTATTCATATATTTGAATTATTTATGCAATAATCCTGTGAGATAATGAGAATTATACTCCCATTATCAGGTAATATCTCAAAACCAGAGACTTTTAATAAAGTGGTAACTTTTGATTGTGGTGAACTAAATTATTTTTTCTTTTAATTTTATCTCCACTTTGTTTTTTTCCTTTCTTTTTAAACCATAATAATCACTAATGACCTCCCTGAAAACACTAATATTTCATTTTACATTTATTTTCAAAATGTGCCTTTATTGCTTGGAAAAATCTTTGCTTAATAGTGAAAGAGAAAATCATTTAAAAATATTAAAGTATTGTTAAATTGATTCCTATTGGCTCTCAGATCCCAAACGCCATATCTCTTAAAAGTTAGAGTCACTTGCCTTTTACCTTGAAGATCTAATCTAGCCCAGTCATCTATGGCCAATCCTGACTTTTTGAAAAAATAGGACGCATTAATATAATTGCTACTTTAATACTTTTGATTTCAGAACCATTTTTATTAAGATTTTCTTTGAATCCAAAACCAATTTCCTAATTGATCCACTAGATTAATAAAGACCACCCTCTAACTCAGTTTCTTGGATTATTTGCTTCCACTATATCTAGTGCTGACTCCCTGCATCATTCTAGACAATCTTATTTAGGGACTTGAATCACATCCTTTTGTTTCAGCTCCCTATAAGGTTATGTCTTCACAGTTTCTATTTAATATATTCTCATGTAAGGAACTGCATAATCTATGCCTACTCTTGGATCTCTCTGATGATAATGACAAATAACTGTCATCATTTGAAATGCTTTGGAATGGTGTTCTGTATAGGAATGGACTTCCTACTAACTTTTTCAATTAAAGCAATTCCCTGTAAATTCCACAGCATAGCACTTTCAACATTTCAATATTTCCCCTCTCTTTGTACTGAAATATGTGTGGATAATACTAAATTTATAAAAACATTCCCTGTGACTTTGAATTGTGAATTTTGCTAAGCATTTTTAATTTTTTAAAAAATTATTCCTTTAGTGCCCAACCTGGCTTTGACAGGAATTATAGCTTTATACAATGTCAAAAATTTTAAATCTGTTTTTAAGTGTAGATTTATCCATTTCATCAAATCTCTCTAAAGTAATCATTGTTTATATTATCACACTCGCATTTATAAATAGCATTATTAAACGTAATGCCATTTTCTATAGATCTGAAATTTCTCCTCTCCTCAGAGATAAACAATTACAGATTGTGACTAATGAATTTGAAAGATATAATGATAATTTCAATCCAAATTTGTGGTTAGGCTTCAATTATGGACCCGAAAATATTTAGAAAGAAGCAAGTTGATATTTCATTTACTGTTTCATTCTTTTTTTAAAAAGTATTGATTAGTTCAAGGAGAAAAAGGAATACTTAAATTGCTCTTATTTTTAACCGGTGAGTTTTAAGCTAGAGAGTATTCTCAAACTGTAATTTCTGGAGCAGCTGCATTAGAAGCATCTGGGGTGTGGTTAGAAATGCAAATTCTCAGACCCATCCCAGAACTATTGAATCAGAATATGGTGGACAAAAGTCTGGATTTTTGTTTCTTTGTTCGTTTTTAACTTTTTTATTGTATAATATAACATAAATACAAAGCAAAGAAAGAAAAAAGCAATAGTTTTCAGGGCACTCTTCAACAGGTAGTTGCAGGAGAGATCCAGAGTTTGTCATGGGCAACCATCACCATCTCAGGTTTTTCCTTTTAGCTGCTCCAGAATATAGGAGGCTAGAAGGAATAAATATTTTTTTTATAATCACAATTGACTTTTTTCTTTTTTGTGAAAAATAACATATATGCAAAAAAAAACACAATGATTTCAAAGCACAGCACAACAATTAGTTGTAGAACAGATTTCAGGGTTTGGTATGGGTTACAATTCCACAATTTAAGGTTTTTACTTCTAGCTGTTTTAAGATACTGGAGTTGAAAAGAAATACCAATTTAGTGATTCAACATTCATATTCATTTGTTAAACCCTGCCTTCTCTGTATAACTCCACCATCACTCTTGATCTTTCTATCCCATTCTTTAGGGGTATTTGGACCTTGATCGTTCTATCTTTTTCACATTGGAAGGGGGTGTCAATGATATGGGGTGGGGAGATAGAACTATCTGATGTTCTATAGAGGCTAGTCCCTCTGTGTTTCAAGATTTATCTGGTCCAGGGACCCATCTTGAGGTTGTAGGTCTGGAAAGTTAAGCAAGTGCATGAAACCTTTGTAGAATCTTATATGTTGCTCTAGGTGTTCTTTAGGACTGGTCTAGAATGGTTTTAATTGGAGTTTGGCAAGTTATGATAAGTAGCAATGTCTAACTGAACTTTGAATAAGAGTGACTGTGCTGGTTTGAAAGGATATATGTCTCCTAGAAAAGCCATGTTTTAATCTAAACCCCATTTCATAAAGGCAGAATAATCCCTATTCAATACTGTATGTTTGAAACTGTAATCAGATCATCTCCCTAGAGATGTGATTTAATCAAAAGTGGTTGTTAAACTGGATTAGGTAACAACATGTCTCCACCCATTTGGGTGGGTCTTAATTAGTTTCTGGAGTCCTATAAAAGAGGAAATATTTTGGAGAATGAGGGAAATTCAGAGCCAGAGAAGATTAACATAACCATGAGAAGCAGAGACCCCACTAGCCATGACCTTTGGAGATGAGGAAGGAAAATGCCTCCTGAGGAGCTTCATGAAACCGGAAGCCAGGAGAGAAAACTAACAGATGGCTCCATGTTTGCCATGTGCCTTTCCAGCTGAGAGAGAAACCCTGACTGTGTTTGCCATGTGCCTTCTCACTTGAGAGAGATACCCTGAACTTCATTGGCCTTCCTGAACCAAGGTATCTTTCCCTGGATGGATGCCTTTGATTGGACATTTCTATAGACTTGTTTTAATTGGGACATTTTCTCAGCCTTAGAACTGTAAACTAGCAACTTATTAAATTGCCCTTTTTAAAAACCATTCTGTTTCTGGTATATTGCATTCCAGCAGCTAGCAAACTAGAAAAGTAACCTCCAGAGTAGCCTTTTGATTGTATTTGAACTCTCTCAGCCACTGATACTTTATTAGTTACATTTCTTTTCCCCCTTTTGGTCATGCTGGAATTGTTCATCCCATGGTACCATGCCCAGACTCATCCCTGGGAGTCATCTCCCATGCTGCCAGAAACACTTTCACCCCTGGATGTCGTGTCCCACATAGGGAGGAGGGCAATGATTTCACTTGAAGAGTTGGGCTTAGAGAGAGTGAGGCCACTTCTGAGCAACAAAAGAGGTCCTCCAGAAGTAACTCTCAGGTATACCTATAGGTAGGCTAAGCTTCTCCACTACCTACATAAGCTTCACAAGAGTAAGCCTGAAGATCAAGGCCTTGTCCTATTGATTTAGGTGTCCCTAATGTTTGACACAGTGTCAGAGGATTTCCTGATGGTAAAGTATTATAGTTCCACATTTTTTTCTCCCTTCAAGGGACTTTGCCAATACTTTTTGATTATCTGCTTACTATATTCTAGGATATATCCAGACATTACATTAAGCTATACAGGATTAAAGGCCCTCATTATTATTCTTGGCTCCCTGTGTTTCAATCGTTCAAGTGAGTTGTGCAAACAAGTTGAGTTAGATTATGTGCTACAGAAAATTTAGGTTCTAGACAAAATAAAACTTGCTTCCTTTGGTTTCAAAGAGTACATGCGGTTCTAAAATATAGGCAATGTCTTCTTTACCCCTGTGTTCTGAATTACCTTAATCCTGACCTGATTGACCTCATTCTTATCTCTAAATACCAGCTTATACATTTATAAAATAGCATCTCAAAATCCATAAATAATAATTGCCATTCTGGAGTAAATGTGTCTTCTATAAGATCTTACAATCTAGGCCCATTTTCTTATAAGCATTTTCTAAAGAAAACCATACAATAATTATTCTTTTGTTTCTGGCTTATTTTGCCTCCCCAAATGTCCTACAGGTTCATTCACATCTTTGCATGTCTCACAACTTCATAGCACAATATTCGATGATATGTATACACCATTGTTCACAATCTACTTCTCAGTCAGTCCATCCTTCAGCTACCTGCTTTCATTAGGCATCATGTATAGTGCCCAAAGTCCATAGTCCATCAACACTCTCAATTTTAGATAATTTCATTGTTCCCAAGAGAAAGATAACTAATAAACATACCTTCACCAAACAGGAAATCTAAACCTCCCCTTAACTCTTGTCCCGCCACCCATTATTTACCCCTGCTATTGCTGTGGTACTGCTGATGTTTTCCTGTTGAACATGGCCCATAGCATGCAATAGCAGTTTTCCTCCTGTACCCTGGACTTAAACACTTTTGGACACGAATCATACCATTGAAGTAGTTCTTGCAAGAACTGATTTACATTTCTAGTGTTACTCAATGGGATACATAGGTCTATACAAATCCTTTCAATCATGTTTACCTTCAATATGGCATTATTACTTATAGACCCATTCATGAACTGCCTTCACGTCTATCTGTTTCCTTACATTGAAGTTCAACCTCATTAGCCAACCGTTCACCCATCTCTAGCTTCTATGTATCTCTAAGTCCCCTAAATTTTGTATTACAAGTCCCTGATTTTACTTTTACCATGGTCATAAAAGTGGAGTCATACAGTATCTATCCTTTAGTGTTAGGCTTATTTCACTCAGCATTTTGTTCTCAAGGATCATCCATCTTGTCCTATGCTTCAGGATGTCATTTCGTTTTACTGCTGCATAATATTCCATCACATGTATATACCGCATTTTGTTAATCCACTCATCCATTGATGGGCATTTGGCTTGTTTCCATCTTTTGTTGATTGTGGATAACGCTGCTATGAACATTGGCATGCAAGTGTCTGTCTGTGTCACTCCTTTCAGCTCTTCTGTGTATATACCAAGTAGTGCTATTGCTGGGTCATAGGGCAGCTCAATATTTAGTTTCCTAAGAAATTGCTGAACTGTCTTCCATAATGGCTGTACCATTATACATTCTTACCAGAACTGAGTAAGTGTCCCAATTTCTCCACATCCTCTCCAACATTTGTGATTTCCTGTTTGTTTAATAGCAGCCATTCTTAAAGGTGTAAAGTGGTAACTCTTTGTAGTCTTGATCTGCATTTCCCTTTTTGCTAATGAAAATGAGCATCTCTTCATGAGCCATCTGCATTTGCTGTTCAGAAAAAATGCCTATTCATATCCTTAGCCCATTTTATAATTGGGTTATTTGTTCTTTTGCTGTTCTTAATATATACAGAATATCAAACCTTTGTCTAATGTGTGATTTCCAAATATTTTCTCTCATTGAGTTGGCTGCCTCTTCATTTTTTTGACAAAATCTTTTGAGGTGCAGAAGCATTTGATTTTGAGGAGTTTCCAGTTATCTATTTTTCCTTTTGTTGCTTGTGCTTTGGGTGTGAAGTTTAGGAATCTACCTCCTATCACTAGTTCTTGAAGATGTTTCCCTACATTTTCTTCTAGAAACTTTATGGTGCTAGTTCTTATATTTAGGGTTCGATCCACTTTGAGTTAAACAGTCTGCATTTTAACAAGCACTCCAGGTGATTGTGATTTACCAAAATTTGAGAACCACTAGTTTAAATAATAAACCAGCACTTAAGGAAAAATTAAGTACCAAAGAGTAAGTGAGAAAAAAATGGATAGCTCATCCAAAATGCAAAATTGTGCTTGCACAGAAGAATTCAAATTAAAACAAATATTACTAACAATGTGAGTCTATCATTTTTTTTTCAAATAAGATGTATTAGGAATGTTTTGGCTTTAGAAAGAGCTAATAATTCTAAAGAAAGTTGTAATGGAAATTTGAATTTGTTTCATCTTTAAAAAATCTCCTATGTTACTCTCTGCCTGCTGAGTGTTGTAATTTCAATCACTGGAAAAAGTAAGGCATGGTTCTCAATGACTGTATTTACTAGTCATTTGTAATGGTACCGAGATGGCAGTTTGAAATTTAATCGTTAGGAATTGGCATATTAATGAAGAATTTGAAAATGTGATTTATTTCCTTGGCTTTGTTAGCAACGAATTTTTTGGCTCTGCTGTAAAAGAAACTCAGACTTTCTCTCCCTGCTTTTTGAATGAGCTCTTCAAAAGGTAAAGATCAAAATTTTGCTTAGTAACCAAGAGTGAACAAACTTACAGCAAATATTGCCAATCTAATATCCCAGATATGAGAGGGAAATGACTTAGACAAATATAAAAGAGAGCAAGTGTGTGGAAATTCTAAGTTTAAATATATTATCTTTGGTTGCTATTTTTCAAGAAAGCTATAAATATATGTACAGTCTTTCAAGGATAATTTTGGTAATTTGCCATTGATCTTGGATATAAATCTATTTCTCCAACTTAGGTCTGATATCGCCTTCCTGGGTGCTGCAAAACCCACAAAAAGAAACAGGTCTCTCAATTTCAATGTCCTCTTAAAATAAATCCTTAAGAGAAGTTATTACTGTGAATCATGAAGCTAATCAAAGCCTTCATGAGCAATGGAATAAATTACAATATGAGCACTCTATTATAGAGTTTAGGTTTTTATTCAGCAAACATTTACTTTCTTTCTGTTGGAGCAGTAGTATCAAAATGTGGTTCGCTGACAGGCAGCAGCATCATCACCTGGAAACTTACAAGGCATGATAACCTACCAGTGCCAATTTAGAGCTATAAGATATCAAATTCCTGGGGCCCGAATTTGCGCTCATCAAAAATCACCTCTAGATGATTCTGATGTACATGAAAATTTTAGAGCCATTGTCCCATAGCTGAGCATTATACTAGTTATTTGGTATAAATCAACTTAGATTAGACAAGTTGAAAGATAGATGATGGATAGATAGATAGACAGACAGACAGATGTATGGGAGGAAGACAGGGAGGAAAGGAAGAGATAGAGAAAGAAAGAGACAGGGATGGATGGATGAATAAAGGACAATCACCATTTTCAAGTTGTTCAAATCGATGAAAGTAGTCAGTTATATCAAGAATAAATATAGGTAAATAGACATCAGAAAAGATATTTATGAGGTGCTTTGACAATACAGTAGGGCTGGTTGATACCATAGAGGCAGAAAAAAAGCTATGCTTGAACCAGAACTCATGAATTTGCCAAATAAGTTTCAGGTAAAACAATATTCCTGGTATTATATATTGCACCTCTCTCTTCCTCTATACTTCAGGTTTTCTCTATATTTGGTTTGGTGAATAAATTATGATCCTAGGTTGTGTATTATTGAAAGCAATGTTTGTTAACATTAGAATAATAGTAAATATAATCACAGGCAACTGGGTGGGTATTTCCATGTTTCAAAAGCATTTACTTATGCATCATTTCAATTTAGTTTTAAAAATAATTTTTTGAAGAGTTTAGTTATAACTTTGCTTCCATCAAATAAGGAAATTGAGGGACTGAAAGATAGATTGTTTTCCCCAAGATGTTGTGGCTACTTAATATTAGAGCTAAGACTTAAACATATGTTCTCTCACCAAAATTTGTAGGCTCTCTCCTCCCCATATCTTCTTTCACTGTGTGTGACTTAAAACACAAAGCTTAAATACACTCAATTTTGGCCACCCAATAGGGATGTTAGTTCCTACCTGTCTGAGAAATATACAGCAAAAATAATTTAACAAATGCATCTAAAATGTTTTCAAAACAAAGATAAAACATGAAAAAATAATTTATCACTGAATAGATACAGAGGGATGAAATATATCACATCTCTCTATCATGTAGTCAAAAATACATATAGACTTTGTAGCATAATTCTAAACTCCTTAGGAAGATTATTCATGTGTCTTTCAGTGCTTAGCAAATGAAGACTCATAGTTAAATCCTGAATTTTATTAAGCCTTTAATTTCTCAATTTTTAAAATGAAACTCAGATCGATAAAAAAATCGATATTTGTACAACATTAATAAATGATATAGTGTGTGTATTATATATATTTCTATGCACTATATATTGCTATACATTCCCAGCATAATTTACAATACTGATTAGTGAATTGATTGTCCCCTTTCTTTCCAATATATTTTGATTTTAACTCATTATTATTTTACACTATTGGAATTAAATGGATAGAATTTCAGATCCTAACCTTTGTCTAAGTCTTCCTTTCAAAAGGCCCATTTCCTTGTATTTATTACACTCTCTATGATGAAATAAATAGGAAAAAAAGAGAAAGATCTATTCTCATTGATAAGCCCAATTTCATGATTTCCTTTGGGTGATAGATTAAACTGTTTTCTAAAATTCCTGTGAATTTAGGATTAAAGAAATTCATCTTTGTCCACAAATGTGGATTTCTATAGGACTAAATGGAAATTATGCCATTTATGCAATTACAAGAGCTTACCAGAATATCCATCACAAAGTATTGCTGGGAAATTTTAGCATCTACCTTAAGGATCAACTGAATTCCATTGAATCCAGCAGGGTTTAATTGAACACAGATTCTACTTTAAACTCTTTTAAGCAGGAAGATAACTATACAGGGAATAGATACTGAAAAAATTAGAAGAGCTGAGATAGCAGGTTCTAGGTTGAACACCCTTGAGTAAGTCCCAGTAAAAGCAATAGTCCCTCAGGGAGCCGGTATTCTGAGGGGAACACTTGGGTTAGCTTGGAGCAGAAGGTTCAACAGTGTAACCCAGGCTTCTCAAAACCAAGAATCTGGGGAGTGGAGACGTACCGTTTTGGTTTAAGGGGGGCAGATCAAGTGGCTGCCACCTCTCATTTCTCAACATATATGTGTTTGGTGTATAGACATGGAAATGATGCTTCGGGGACATAATATATGATCTCTTATATGACCTTATTGACCAGAAGCCTTAGACAAAAGCCTTGGCTTTACTTCTGTCTTTCTAATCAATTATGAATGTTTCTAATTGGTAGAATCAAAGTCACATCTAGAACATGGCAAGGGATTTCACAAAATGTGCATTTCAGTGTCCTAACATCCCTGCAGAGAAGAAGTGCCCCTCACTTGCTTTAGTGCTCTGTTGTTGCCATCCTGAAAATCTTAATACCTGAACAAGTGTCTCACATTTTAATTTCGCGCTGACCTCAAAGGCTATGTAGCTTTCCCTGTCAGCAGCATATACAACTCTGACATGTTTCTGGGTCCTAATAGTACAAGGAAATTTGTAAAGTTTTCTTCATACCCCCTGCCACTCTCAATCCCATTTCCATATATCCTATTGTTATCTCAGCTCCTTGATGCTGGCTGCTAGCAAGTCACAGTGTATCACCTCTTCTCCAATTTGTGGACTTTGAGAGCTGCCAATATGCACTTTTTTTGGAATTCTCTGATGCTCCTGATATTCTAAGATGTCTACCCTTCTTCACAGATGTACTCTCCCAATGCTGAACTGCACTTGACTGTTCAGAAATTTCTGCCCTTCCATACCTAACACCACTTGCAATTAATCCCATGTCTTGTACATAGACTGATATCTAGTGCATTGACCCATTAACATGGCCTTTCCACTGCCAACCAAGCATGGGCAGGAGACAGTCATGCACATGAGCTGGCCTTGCCACATAGCTTTCCTCAAATTTATCTCATATCTGAAAGGCAGATGCTGTGTTGCATTAGAACTTTGTAATAGGGGCAGCTATAATTTGGTGGAAAGTGTATGAGTAAAGAATGTGGTGGCCTTGGTTCGCATCTCAGTTCTGCAGTTAGCTGCTCGTGAGGCCACTGAAAATCTTCTTCTCCACTTTCCCTACTATAAATGAAAGAGGGTGTCCTACATGCCCTATAAGCTCCTTTCCAACTCAGATTTTTTTTAAATATGCTGACAAGGATAACTAGTCCAATAGATTTAGTTACAAGGGAAATAATACTATTTTTCCCCTACAGGTGCACTGTGGAGCAGGGCGAATATTACTAGTAGTCAATTGTGGCATGCTGTTTCCATGCTGTATGTAATCATGCTAAATAACAAAGTTAATTTCAACTAAAAGACATACTGTGTTTGTTCCACATGACAGGAAACTAGTGCTAGCATCTCAATAGTCACACAAGCAAACTGATATTAAGATCTGCTGCTGTGCTGACTACTCAATTGCTGCAAAATGGGAGGGATCCAAGTGGAGGGAAAGATGATTAAAATGAAAAGGGGAAGAAGACAATAGCCTGAGAGCAGTGGAGAATGCAAGTGGCAACAAAATGATTTCTGAGACCCCATGCCACTGCATCTTTTGGGTGTCAAGCAGTGCTATAAAAGGTGTTGCTATAACAACACTAATTAATTATAGTGGGATTTCATGCACTGTAGCTCAGAGCCAATTCATGATGCTCTTATTAGAGGCATACAAAAAGTGGCAAAAATGCTCATCTTGAAGTGTTTTGAGATGTAAAGCAACGTGCAAGGCATCTCCCAGAGATGATTTTAACCTGTGCCTTGGTGAAGTTATGTGCATAATCTCCTCTTTGCTGTAAACATATGGCATGGCCATCAGAGCTAATGAAGCTTAAAGTGTACTCATAGCATGGATACTCTTTGAAGTCAAAGGAAAATTGTGATAAAGGGACAGATTTGTTACAGCTCGTACTGAATTGCAGAGCTGAAAAGAAGTCATGACTGTCAGTGCACTCGCAGCAATTAGTCCCAGGGTCTCTTACATGATTGCAGTAATCGTCTGACAGAGAAATGAAATGCAATGTAAACAATAAAGAATCTGTGATATAAAAGTTCTAGGAATATGTCCAATTATGTCTAAATAAGATTAGAGGGCCCGGGTGTCCAAGAGTCACCTGGATATTGCAAAACATAATTGTCAATGTGTCAGGTGCCAAATACATATCTTCTTTCCCTGCCCCCAAATGCTGTGTTTTCTATAGTTTTTATACACTGTTTTACTACTGTGAAAGAAAACTCTACTAAAATCAAAAGACTTTCTCTTTCTGGAGCTACATTATCATGGTATATCCCAAACTATTCTGTATTCTTGAGAAAGATCTGTGACCTTAAAAGATGAATAAAATTTCTCTTTAGCTAGATCATTTCTGAGAAATAGCTGTTTGTTCCTAAGGTGGAGTTAACTAGTAAAATTAAATCATAGGCCAATAAGCAATTCACGGGTAAGGAGAAATTTGAACTCCCAGCTGCGATTAAAACAACAGCAAACAGTTCTTGTAGTGTAGATTAAAGAAAAGCAAATATTTCCAGGACGAGGTGGACACTTCCCATTTAGCAATGTCGAATCTGATTCTTATGTCCCTGCCCTGGGCTGCCAGCTGTGTACGGGGCTGCCAGTGACTGATTCTCCCTGCAGATATAACAGCAGCTGCAGAGACACCTGTGTAAGGAGATGAGCCTGAGAGAGGAGAGAATTACATTGACCTCAGGCTAGTTTTGTCTTTCTCTGATTTCTGCACCACTGTCACATTTGAAAAAGAAAATCATCGTCTTCTGATATATGCTCATCAGACCCCCCAGTGCTCTCTGTAGGGCACTGGTTAGGAATCATAAGCTTATAAAGATAAAACACATAGGTTAAAAGGATATGAGGGCGGGCCATGGTAGCTCAGCAGGTAGAGTTCTCGCCTGACATGCCGGAGACCCCGGTTGGATTTCTGATGCATGCCCATGCCAAAAAAAAGGGGGGATATGAGCTCTCTAGTCTTTTTCATTAAATATAAATCAGACAAGGGACGAGGGGTAGACTCCAGGAAGAGATGCAATAACAAGGGGTAAAAACTTCTAAGTGTCTAATGGCAGAGTCCATCATCATGTAACCTCAGGCAATCTGGTTACTAATCAAGAGCTCACTGGAGAAGCCTGTTTTAAGCCAAAACAGAAGTGATTGCAAGCGATTGTTTGCCTGATATGAAATAGAAGGCTGTTACAATACTAGGAGGGATTAGAAAAGAGCGTTCAAGAAAAAAATCAACAACAATATACATATATGAAGGATTGGAAATAGACTGTTAACCTGATCAGAATGAAAGAAGTAAATGAGAGAGTGAGATGATAAAGTGACAGATGGAAGGAATATTATAGTAAATATTTTCAAGGTCAGCCCAAAGACAAATAAGGCAAAGAAAATGAAATGAGTTGTTACAGCCAAATTTCGACTGGTTTCAGTTGGGTAACTGGGCAGAACCAGAAGACATATCTCAGTAAGGTACCTAGAGGTATAATTTTATTTTAGTATTATATTTAGAAAACGCAGAGGGTAGTGATTGGTAGATTTTAAAAATATATAATATCTGCATTTAAAAAAAGAATGACAACCTTTAAAGAATTTACAGAAGTATTGTGTTTCAGAATGGCATGTTTAAATTTATCATATCCATATGTATCTGTGACTTTTGTCAATTAACCAGAAATTTAGGTCCACCAGCAGCATTTATCCATCTTTGCTGTGAAACTGGAAATGGATTTGTTTAAATTATTGGTCTTTTAATTTGCCTGGTTTCATCTCCCGTCTGCGAAGCCTGTTTATTTTCCGGCAGCTGCATATGTTGGCGTGATTGATGAGATCCGCTGCAGTCAAGCAAGCAGCCCTGGGTGACCAGTTTACCCTTCCCCGCTAGGGTTCCAGCTGCCAGTTGCTCCCATTCTGTGACAGCTTCTCCTTCTCCTCACCTTGTCATCAAGCCAAGATTGTACACCATAGGAGAACAGGTAAGCATCTGCCTCCATAATCACTGCCAACAGCTCTCCATTATCAACTGCCAGGGGTGCTTCGAAGCAGTGCGCGGCTCTTTCTCTTGACACAGAAACCAAGTGTTGTATGCGGGAAAGAAGCACTGTCTCTACTGATTGGGGCACTTCACATGTCAAGTCTTTTCTTTAATTGCATGACAGATCACTATAGTACATAAAGCAGGTCAGATCCTCTCCCACTCCCCCACTCCACCCCCCCACACCAGGCATGTAATCTAGATTAAACTTCTCAAGGAACTGTCCTTCAACAGCAGAAATCGTCTTTCCTGTTAATTATATTTTTATATGTATATGGCAAAAAGAGTAAAGATCTCTGTCACACAATTTCATTCCAGCATAATGTAAATTAAATCTACCTATACAGGTGAATTACCTTGCAGCATGTGGCCTTCTGTTTGTCTAGTAACAGCATTTATGGATCGAAACCAAACGAAAGAGAGAATTAGTTTGCCTAAAGCAACATTAAAGCAAATTCCACTGTTTTGGTTCTTAGTTGCTTGATGTCAAAAGTTTTATCAGTAAATGATCTATTGTTATAAATGAATATTTATTGAGCCCATAATTAATCTGAGAACTATATGAACCATAAATAAAGCATGACTTTTGCTTTAAAAAATAACTAACTTGCTGTAGTAATACATGTTACGACATACGTGTACATGTGATTATTTGAGTAAAAATGATACATAGTTTTGACAATACTTTGTATTTTCCAGAATAATAACAATACATTTTTTTAAGTCATTAGTGAAGCAATGTTACGCAGTGCTTATGAAGATAGAATATATTTTCAAAGATAAAATTCGGCTCGAATCCTGGATTGATGCATAGCAGCTGCAAGATCTTAGACAAGTTACTAAATTCACAGAACTTGAGTTTCCTTTTCTTTGAATGGTGATAATGAAACCTACCTTGTAGTTGTTCTGAAGACTGAATACGGAAATATATGTAAATTTATGTAAGACTGTTAGTCCAATGCTTGACATATAGCTATTATTTTTATTAAAGCAGTGATTGAAGAACATGAAAGTTGTTTTCTGATCATTTTGAAGCCAGCCAAGGTCTACTCTCTAAGATCCCTCCCTGTACCAGCTAAGTTCATTAAAAATCTGTACCTTAAGATAGATGCAGCATATGAATACAGGGGAGGAGAACAGGTATTTTCTGTGAATTCTTGTCCTAATATAGGGATACTTGGCCTGAATGAGCAAGTCTGAGATATTAGTCTGATTCATCTCCTCTATACAGACAAGAGATGCAGGATCTACTAAAGCTTCTATTTTATGTGATAGTCACTTTGTTCCGCTGAATGCACAGTTTGGCTTGTTGGTGTCTGATATTCTTTTATATAAAGTGACCAAATTTAACACAACACTAACACATTACACCTGGCCTTTCCAAGCTTTATCTTCCCTGTCATGAGAAAAGATCACATTGTCCTTTGTGGAACTGTCCTTGGACTTAGCCAGTCATGATACTTCTGCTTGTAAAAGCAACCACTTACTAACTTTGTCATTTTGAAAAGAAAAATCCAGTTCTCCATGTCTTGATAGATAACAATAGCATCGATGAAATAATTCATAAAAAACTTAGCATAACAATTTTATTGGTTCTCAAATTATAAAATGGAAGCTTGAGACTAAGGAGCTTTACATCTTCTGTGGCTGCAGGTTTCCCCTCCCCAAACTGCAGAAGATGAGTGGAGAAGAAACTGCATTCGTACAGGTGATTCAAAATCCTCATGAGGGGCTACAGTTTCCCTCATTCATCCACATGTAGCTTACAGGGAAATTTCCATCGGGGTGAGTATGTGATCACAGCTGACAGCAAAAGATGCTCTACGTATAAGAAGAACATCCTTTTCTTTTCTTTCTTTTTTAGGACAAGAAACACAAATTACTTGTATGACTCTGATTTTTATTCCCATTGGTTTAGAAAT
>PVIY010023536.1:0-39249 GCA_004026745.1 Myrmecophaga tridactyla | reverse complement strand
GTGTGGGGGGCTTCCGGTAATGGTGAGCACACAGTCACGGGCTCATGAACTCCTGGTGTTGTGAGGCGCCTCAGAAAGCATGCAGTCTGACACCCACTTTTGTCCAATGTGGAAACTGAGCTCAGAACTGTTAAATGACTTTCTCAAGGCCACAGAGTAGGAGGCGCTGGTGGTGCCTCTCCCTTCAAGCCTTTTCTGCCATAACTCATGTGGTCTGCAAGCTCGCCATGGAGCTCAAGACATATCTGATGTTGCTTTGCAGCCTCCTTCCATCCCTGCCCCATCCCAGATGTATGAGCCCTTCCCAGAGCTTCCTGACACTAAGCATCTGGGTTATAGCATTTGGGGTCTGATTTTCTGGTTTCTCTGCACTATGCACAAGGAATGGCTTGGAGTGGGGGATAAAACCACCTGCCCTGATATTTCTCATCTCCTGCTTTTCCCCGGCCACCCTGGAAAAACATGCATTCTAAGTGACGGCGGTGTGTTCACTTCCCCCACCAATGCAGTCTCAAGACAAGTGCCAGCCCCCGAACAGGATGCCCACCAGACAGCTCTACCGGGCAGAAAATCCTGGGGCTTCCACTGCCTCTGCAGGAGGGGGGTCGCTATTCACTGTTCTTTTGGATATAAAGTTTTGTTTTGCTTGTTTTTGTTGTTGCTGAAAATACATCGAGCATATTCCGTGGGGAGGATGAGGCCAGGTGGAAAGCCCCTCAGGGGTGTTGGTGGGGGGAGGCCCACCTGGGTCTGTGGGTCGGGGATGGGGTGGGGGTAGGGGTTTGTGTGTGGAGAGATGAGAAGTGGCATTCATCTGCCACCTGTAAATTCAATCCAACCTGAAAATTCATGGAGCGCCTGTCACATGCAGGATCCCAGAATGTGCTCATTCCCACAGCCTCCGCATGAGACCCAGGCAAATGGAACTGTATTGGGCTACTCATTAAAATGACAATGTTTACAAACTCTTTTATTTCTTCCTGTCAGCGTTGATTATTCCACTTACCAGTTCACTAGAGTTAACAGGACCTGAACAAGGAGCCCACGTGTGTGTGTATTGGGTGTGTGTTGTATGTGCACTG
Organism: Myrmecophaga tridactyla; assembly: GCA_004026745.1. Classification (NCBI taxonomy): domain Eukaryota; kingdom Metazoa; phylum Chordata; class Mammalia; order Pilosa; family Myrmecophagidae; genus Myrmecophaga; species Myrmecophaga tridactyla. The sequence goes on along the minus strand of PVIY010023536.1, from coordinate 38,167 downwards.
TGTGTATGTACGTTGGGTGTGTGTGTTGGGTGTGTCGGGCATGTATAGAGCACACAGGACACTTTCTGATTAACACACTCGTTAAAAGTCGAAATTCTTTGCCTATCGGTAGTTTGTGTTATGCTTTCTTCCATGAGATCTGTCAGTGAATAAATTATTTGTCCTGCTTTTGAGTCATTTGCAGGTCGAATTCCACGTGAGGCCTTGGGCTGCGGGTGGGCAGACAAGATCTCAGGGGCAGGTGACATGAGGGGGTCCAGACAGTGGCCTGTGGGCACCCAGAGTGAGGGCGCAGCCTTCGGGTTGAACTGGAGGATTTCTGTGATTTTGGGGGGGGGGGAATAAGGGGGCGTGCTGGCTTGAAGAATGAACACTCTAGGAACAGAGGAAAGAATAAGGAAAAGAAAAGATGCGGAATGGGAGCATAAACCTAGAGACAGCGCTCATCCTAAAGCTATTACAGGAGTCAGGGGCATGAACTGCCCATGGCGGGGTGTGGTCCGCGTGCTAACTAAGCCTGGGTAAGCCCCGGCTGTTGGGCTGTGTGTGAGCGAGTAAGTGTGAGTATGTGTGACACAGACCAGGGCAGAGCCAGACTCGGCCTCCGAGGGGTCTGGCCTGGCCTCGGGGCAGCTGATTGGCAGCCAAGCTCTGGGCAAAGGAGGCAGAAGCCCCCCCTGGCCCACCGGGAGCCTTCCCCGTGCTCCTAAATGCATTTATCTGGGGCTGGAGGGTAGAGCTGCAGAGAGGCAGGCTCAGCCCAGGGAAAAGTGACAAGGAGCATGTGGGGGCCCGGGCCACGGAGTATAAGGGCTGGACTATAAACCACAGTCACCGGAGCAGCAGAAGGCACTGAAATGCCTTAAAACAGAAAACAAGTTTTACATAATCAAGGAAACTGTACCTGCTCATTGTAGAAAACAAAAGACTACAAAAAAGATTTAAGAAGATAAAGATGAACCATAACCAGAGGTAATCTTTGAGGCCAATATGAATTTTATTGCACAAGTCAAGTGTGCAAAAAAAAAAGGTTACTTTTTAATTTTTTTTAACGTTTTACCAAATAAATCTGTTAAATCTGATTCAGAATTCCTTTATCACTGGGACTTTCCTCTACTTGGTCTTTCCAAACATCAACCTTCCAAGGAGCTTAACTGGGGAAACAAAAGCCGGTAAGGGAGGCTGTCTCCCGGACACTTATGCTTTCTGCGCCATAAATTCTTCCTGAAGCAAAAAAAGCACAAGGTCCTGTGGGGTAGACAGAATTTTGAGATAGCCCCAAGATTCCTGGCCCCTGGGTATGCACACCTTCCCCCCATGTATTCAATCAAACACTAATGGCGGTGCTCTTGTGAAGGGGGGTTGCTGATGTGAGGTCCCAAATCTGTCACCCTCAAGAGAGGGAAATGACCCTGGTGGGCCTGATCTAATCAGGTGGCCCTTACACAGGATGGGTTCACCCTCGAATTTGCCCCAATTGTCATATCATCACCAGCATTGAGTTTTAGAATTTCATTTTAATAATGGGCATATTGTTACTTTATTTGCATTTCTCTTTCTTTTGGTGAGAAACACCCCTTTTCCTAGGATTGTTAGTCTAGTAACTGTTAGCAGTGTGCTATCCAAATTTCCAGCTGGATGGGCTTTTATTTAACTTTGACCCCTAATTTCCCTGTGTCTACAGAACACCCCCCCAACACACACACATACATATTAGGTGCTCGATAAATATTTGCGAGTGAATGCCTGAAAGAATAAATAACATGTGGATTAATAAGCCTTCTAGAGCGGGCAGGGATTTTGCTGCTGAGAAATTCAGGGTCTTGGTGATGGGACAGGATGGCAGAGAGGCCAAGCGGATCCTAGTTCAGTGAGTCCGAGGACACGTAGCATTCAGACACCTTTGGTGGCATCGGCATGAGTGGCATTTGCCAAGCAGTAGCTGGCGGAGAGGACGCAGTTCCTGAGCAGATGAGCTGAGAGCCCAGAGGTGATCGCAGGTGGACAGATCCCCGGCAGCCGATGAGGGTCCAGGGTGAGTGGGGTGAACAGAAAGGACACCACTTTATATAATCAGAAGTGTAGTATTAGCACCCAGTTTTGGTTTGTTGGAAATACAGTTATTGTTTCTTCTAAAAAGCCTTTTTTGAAATCTATCAGTACAAAATTCACATGTAAATTCAGTTCAGAAGTTTATAAAATAAAAGGTAAAAGAAATCCTTGAGACCTTCCATGCCACTCTTTCCAGATATTGAAATGTCATTATACACACAATAGTGAAAGGGGGAAAAAAACCAAAGCTGTACATACCATCAACAACTTATTTTTATATTCCCTCAGCAGTACCTCTTGGACATATTTCTCTGAGCATGAATTTTAGATCAGAAAACTGGAACCCATAAATCCTGAGCTATCTCTGTGGATAGACTTCAAGACACTCATGGACCCTGAAATGTTTTGTGCATTTTCAAGGGTTTGGGGAATCTGCTGGTTTCTGAGGGTCCTATCATCCAAAGATACGAAAGCAGAGCAACCTCCAAAATGCACATTTTTTTAGTCTTTTTTTTTTTTGACATTGTGAGCTTCTTACAAAATTATGAAATCTTTTATGAAATTCTCTCTGGATGCTGGTCATCGCCAAGCTCAGGAACTCACTCTAATCCTGTATCTTAAGCAAGACTTGTTATTTGCATCAGGAGAGTGAGAGCATTGACTAGGTCAAAACATAAATGAAAATCCCAGTGTCATTGTCCCTTTCTTATCTGTCCCCAGCACATGTGAGAGGGACACAGCAGGGACCTCTTTGGGACCTCTTTTGGACGTGCCCTCCCTGAGCTGACCTTGCTGCTGGCCCTCTAGGCTTCGGGTGTTCTGATCTCAGCTCAATCATGGTTGGCCTTTAAATGGGTAACCGGATGTTCATGGAGCTTTGGTCATCATTTACTGGTGGGGAACTCCATCCCCTAGAGATGCCAGCCCCTCCCTGGGGACCAGTTCCCCCACACTCTGTATGTGACTGGGCAGGGGGGGAGGAGGCTACCACCGTGTAAATGGTGGACGCCTGCTGACCCTTGCTCACACGTGGTGTGCTGGCTCCCAGATGTGGAGGGTGAGAAGTGGCCAGGGAGGATTTGGAGTCAGAGGCAGGGACTTAGCATCTCCTTAGGGAATATTGGCTTGAATAAATTGTTCATTAAACTTTGAAGTTTGGGTTTAACAAAACACCTATTCCTTTCCCACCTGGCATGCTTTGGCTTATGCTTTCTGAGGTGGTGAACAGAGACTCTGAACTCCACCAACCAGGACAAAGGAGGGGCGTCAGTTTGTAGAAGCTCAAGTGGAGAGACTCGTTGAAGCAATGCACAGGAAGTGGGAGGGAGCAAGAATTTTTATTGAAGTTTTGCAAATGTAGGAAAAAACACAAATCCTAAGTGGACAGCTCCATGAGCTTTTGCACACTGAACACACCCACGTGAAGTGTAACCACCACCACTTTACCTGGACCGAACTGTCTATCAATGGAATGCTTGACGCTTGGCACATGTGGAAGCAAGCGCTCCTCCCTTAGCAGTGTACCCAGAAATTCAAGCGATCCACCCAAAAGTTAAAGAAGAAGTTAGTAAAGTACATTCACTACATAACTGCAAAGTAACACTTCTGTTTAGAAACATTAAACCAGTTAAAAATAAATGAAATACGAATCTGTTTTATGTCAGCATCCACAAAATAAAATGGCTAAGAAAATCCTTGATAATAATCATGAGGTCAAATAAATAAAACTAAGAATTAAGCTGGAAAATGGTTTTAAAGTTTTTTTTTTCCAGACAGATCAGCTATGTCAGAGTGGAAAATTCAATGTTTTAGAGTTAGTAACTTCCCCAAATGACCCTGGAAGAGTGATTAGTTTGGAAACACCATAGAAAATATTCTACAAGAGGAGAAATGAAGGAGAGCCTGATCTACCAGATTTTATACCAGGTGGTAAATCTGAAATAAGGGACTCTGAATGTTACAAGAAGAAATGAGCAGATCAATGAACAGGGAACAGCCAGCCTCAGATCAGTATTTAACATCGGTTAAATGTGGTGTCAGGAATTAATGGGGAAATGAAAGTGTTCTCACTGAATGATGACAGGATAACTGGCAAGATATTTGATGGGGAGATAGCCACTCCTAACCTTTTTTTTTTTTAGAGAAGCTGTAGGTGTAGAGAACAATCAGGCATGCAAAACAGAGCTCCCACTTACATCCTATTACTGACACCTTGCATTGGGGTGGAACATTTGTTACAATTGGTGAAAGCACATTTTTATAATTGTACTGTAAGCTATAGTTCATGGATTAATTTAGGGTTCACTGTTTGTGTTCCCTGGCTTAAAAACAAATTATTCTAGTAACATAGAATATAAAATTCCCCAACATTATTTAGCAACAATGTAAAAATATTGACAAATCGTTCATACGAATCAATGAGAAAAACTGGAATCTTTCATCAAATAAATGGGGAAAGGAAAAGTTCAGAACACTCAGAAATATGAAATTCAAATACCTTAAAAACAAGTACAAATATACTCAATATTACTAGGAATCAAAGAAAAACAAAATTACAAAAGATCAATTTTTACCTCTGGAACTAGTAGTTAATATAAAAATTAAAGAATGTGTGGCAATCCATGCATTGTTGTTCTAAAGATGGGAGAGTAAATTTTTACAATATTTAAAAAAATCATTTTAGCAGTTTGTGTCAATAATTTAAATTATATGTACATATATACACACATACATATGCATATATATGTACACATTTATATAGGCACATATATGTGCACACATTTTCATAAGCAAATGTTTATATATACACATATGTATGCAATAAATGTATAATCATTGCAAAGTAAATAAAATTACTGGGGAAAATGAAAATATACCAAAACTTTGCAATGATACCCTAAGAATATTTGGTGTTCTCTCCTTTATACTCTTTTCTAATTTTCCAAATTTTTATAATGAGCATATATGACTTTTACTTTCAGCAAACAATTAAAAAAACAAAACAAAAAAATGAGCTCCAGATAATGTTCTATGCAGCCCTTCAAAGGAGACAGTGTTACCAAACAGTAGCAAGACCACGGGCCTTACGATAAAAATAATGCTGAAACAGACAAACACATCTCTTGGTTCATAATAAATAATGTCATCACATTAATTCAATCGATAAGAGTTACTTGATCTCCCACTAACTGGAATTTCCTAGTATTGCATTCTAAATATCCGAATATCTTGCCCCTTTTTTACCAATTTGTTATTGAAGAAATATTTCTTGATTGCTGGCTACTGGCCAAGTCATTTTCTAGGTTTGCCATAGGGGGAAACTGCATGTGAATTCAGCCTCATTCACAGCATGTTTAGACTAAAAGGTTAGCACAAGGGAGTTTTCAGGTAGAAAGACTAGAGGGGACCCACACCCAAGGAGAAGCATCCGTGCAAAGACAGGAAGCCTGAGGCTGGGCTGGGAGGAAGGTGGCCGAAGAGGAGATGCCCAGGAAGGTGGGGGCAAGGCCATCAGAGCTGCAGAGGCATTCAGAGCAGGTCCTGCAGAGAGGGGGAGCGATGGAAGCAGTGGGAGGATTTTGAGCATGAAAGGGACACAATCAGATTTGTCCCTCGGAAGAATAAGCAGTGAGGGGCAAACCTGGGAGGAGGGAAAGTGCTCAGAGGGTGACAGATATGGAAGCTCTATAACGGTCCTTATAGAGGGGCTTTCCAGGAAGATCATGGAAACCTGAAAAGGGCATTTAAAGAGATGATGATGGGGTGAGGGTGGGGGGGTTGGGATTAGAATGTCAGCTCCTAAAAGGATGGTTACTGGTCACTCACGTTTTTCCAACACCATCAAAATTACCTGACGGATAGTGGGTGATCAGTATAAATGTCTCAAATGAATGAGTCGGTTAAAAGACACAAGATGCTTAGAATGTTATTCTAAAAGAAACTGGTGAGTTTTTGGACATAAGGGGTAATGGTGAAGGACTCTAGATAGGCCACAATCAAATAATAATACCTCAAAACAGCCTTATCTCAAGAAGTGGATCCATCTAATGTTGCTTTACGGAATTGTTTAGATATTACTGTATTTTAGGCGCTTGGGTTATAATTCTGAATGCCATCAAAACATTCTCAAGAGCCACTTAATAATGTTTTTCTTATAAATGTGGACATATTCATCATATGGACATAAAGTTCTTCCCAGAATTAACACAAAAGCATTTTCTCCTTGTCTGGTTACCTTGTCATTTAATTTTAGATTTCCTTTTATATGAGGAGCCTTTGCATTATTATTTTTTCAAAAGCATCTATGTGTCTCTTTGTGAGTTCTTCCCTGGCTTCAAGACAAAGCTATTGTAACAATGTCAGTTTCCTGGTTGTGATATCCTACTATAGTTACACAAAATATTTCCATTGGTGGGGGGAAACTGGGTGAAAGGTTTATGGCATCTTTCAATTTTCTTCCTTACAACTGCATGCCAGTCTACAATTATCTCAAGATAAAAAGGTAATAAAAGGGTGGGCCACGGTAGCTCAGCAGGCAGAGTTCTCGCCTGCCATGTCAGAGACCCGTGTTCAATTCCCGGTGCCTGCCCATGTGAAAAAAAAATAAGTAAAAAAATCCAAAATGATTTCTCTTCCTCCTTGAGGATCTTTTAAAATGGAGTGTCAAAAGGTGCACACAGCACCTGGGAAATGGTTCATTTTCTGTTTTCTTCATTGATGAGCCCAGAAGAAAGATGATTGCCACACTGCTGCTACTGCAGCCTTCCTTTTTCCGTTGGCTGTCCAAAGCAACACATCTCTTATTTATGGCCTCCGAACCGTCAGCAATTCCCCACAGCTGTTCTCCGGGTTCCTCTAAGCTTCATCACTTCCCTTCTGGATGTGGTTTGCTCTGCCCGTAGTTAGTTTGTGGTGATTTCAAAGGAACAAAAAATGAACCATTTCGGATTCCTCTGTGCACCAAGACGCCAGGATGCTTTCTACCTTTATTTAATTTCAGTCCAAACTGGGTGGAAAGGTTTCAGGCCTGAGTTGCTGCCCAAAGTGGGTTCTTCTGACAGATTCAGCCAATACTGAGTCACCAGGATTTTGAGAAGAGAAAGAGTTTATTGCATAGTCGACCAGCACGGAGCCTGCAGGAAAAGCAGCAAGCCAGAGCCTGGGGTGTTATAGTGCCTGGGGAAGGCCCGCTAAGCGAGTGGCTAGGGATGGGGTGAGATGAGGCGGCCTCACCCAGTTGGGGGAAGACAGGCTGAAGGGCTGGGCTTTGCGCTGTGCTGCAAATCAGGCTTAGTCTTAAAAACGGCGGCTTAGCAGGTGGTGGGGAGGGGCTCAGGCGGGGCAGTGAGAAGTCTCACCTGTGTTTCTTACCCTCCTCCACGCTCCTCTTGGGTCCCTGCCAGCTTGAGTCTGGTCTCAGGGCATCCTGCAGTTGTCCCGTGGCCTCCAGCCCACCATCTCCCACCCCCCGGCTCCATTCCCTGGGGCATTGCTCAGTGGCCGGGTAGATAGACGCTCAGTGCCTGCCCCATGGGGGGCGCTGGACACAGGTGGGCTGGACAGATGCGGCGTCCATCGCCCTGATCACACGTCGCCCATCTCCCCTGCCGCCGTTCCCTCCTGGCACAGAACGGCTGCGCAGCCTCCTGCCTGCCTCTGAGTCCCCGCTGGCCCTTCTCCAATCCATCGTCCACAGGTAGCCGGAGTGACCTCCCGAAAGCCCACCTCTGACTACATTTCTCCATTGCTTAATGTCTGCAGTGACCCCAAATGCCTCAGGATAAAATGGAAACGAGGTGCACATGGCCCCCTGACCTGCCCAGCCTCATCCACCGCCCTCTGCAGGCCACAGCCCAGCTGTAGGAACGTGGCACAAGCAGGTCAGTTCCCTCGGGGGGTGGCAGGACAGCCCCAGGCTCCTCGGAGCGCAGAGGCTCTAAAACGGGGGCAAGTCAGGCTTGGGACCATGCCTCCCTCCAGCTCCATGCCCTCCTTGGGGTCAGGGGTCAGCCTGCCTGGCTCCACAATTGACCTTGTGCAGTCTCAAGTGGGGCGGGTGGGGGAGGCGGGATGACCAGTGTGACCGCGGGGCACTCAGAGGCCACCCGCCCAAGGGGCCCTCACCTGCTGACCTACCGAACCTGGAATTGCCTTGGCCCAACAGGGCCGCAGCCTGGCTGTCCCCTGACCTCTCCGTGACCTCCTTCCAGGCAGGTGTGGCTCTCTGGAACTTCCCCTACCACCTCCTCACCCTCCCTGCCCCTCTCTGCCTGGGAGGAGGTCGTGCTCACCTCCAGAGGGGCAGCGGGTCACGAGCCCTTGAGGTGTAAAGACCTGCTTTTAGGGCCTTTGGTCAGTGCTTCCTGCAATGGTTGAAGGGGGATGCTAGGACAGGGTCAAGGTCAGCAGGAGTTTAAGGCTGCCTTTGGGAAGGAGGGCGCTGGGACCCCGAGGCTGAGGACAGCAAAGGACATTACCTGGACTCCACTGGACCAGGTGGACTGAACCAGATTACTGTCTAGGTAATTGAGCTTAAAATCCAGCCAATCTAGCCCCTCACTTCCCAGTTGAGGAAATCGAGGTTCAGAGTGACCTGAGACTTTCCCCATCACACCGTGAGAAGAGGCCAAGCCGGGGCTCAAATCTGGAACTTTTCCTGAAATGTACCAGGGTGCCTGGACTTGAGAGCCAAGCCGGGGGAGGGCTGCTGGTCGTGGAGGTCAGGCCTGGCCTTGCTCCCCACAGGCCACAGCAGGTGTGAAGTGCACAATCTGCACACCTGTACAGAGACTCGCTGGATAGCGTCAGGGCAAAGGCTGATAGTGACGGAGATGCCTCCGCGTAGGCTGGTCTGCAGTGGACAGGAACGCTGGAGGGTGGTCTGGAGCCACCATCGATGACGGGTCCCCATTTGTGGACATGGGATTTAGGGCAGGAGGTTGGAATTTGGAAAGAGAGGGTAAGACTGGGCCTCTGCTCTGGAGGAAACTTGGGTCTGGGGAAGACCAGAACTGCTCCCAGGATCACAGTTTAGCTTGGCGTTTAATCCTGAGAAGGCCCTTGTCACCTGGCCCTGGGCTGAGGGTGCTGGTCAGTGGCCCGAGCCCCGTGGGAGGTCCAGCTGTCTGGATGAGAGAGTCCGGCAGGGCTTTAGGTGAGCAGGTCCCAGAGCCCATGGGGCAGGTGGTCACAGCCCAGAGCAGGCAGACTCCAAGCTCCTTGGAAGGCAGGAGTTTGGGAGAAGCAAACAGTGTATCTGTTGGAAGTGAGACACTGAATAAAGCAAGTATAGAAGGAAGTATTAACCCCGCATATTCACACATCGGTTTCCAGGTTGCAAGCCAATCGTCCCCATGGTTTTATTGGAGCGTCACAGGCACCCCGTGATGAGGGTGCTGTCCTCCCCAGGTGACCCGTGAATTTCACAGTTGACCTGAATACACACACAACTCGAACTTCAGTCTTTGGCATCTTTGGCTGTTCGCTTCTGCACCACAGCGCCCTCTCCCGGTCGTGGAGGGAACTGCCAACCTTAGACCTAGCCGTCTTTGAGGGTTCTTGACCAGAGGGGAACAAGGTAAGTGGGGCAAAGTGTCTCACTTCCAACAGGAGCTTGCAGCAGGTGGACCCTGACCAAGGAGAGATAATTTTGTGTTTAAGTCTGTTGACAAAATTCTGCCACAAAGAAGGGCAGAATCTCCCTTCTGCACAGCTGCCCTCCCCTCCCCTGGGGCATTCTAAGTGTGTTCCGCTTGCCAGTTCCTCCTCTGGAATGCTTTTCCTCTTTTTCCAACAGGTGAGCCCTTTACTCTTCAAACCCCCTTCCCCCAGCAAGCCCTAGCAACAGACTCCAGCCAGTTGCTCAATCTTCTGGTTCTTCAATACTGTATTCTCCCAATTATCATGTTGTATTCATTTTAGACTGTTTCGTGGTTTTTCTTTTTATTAATGTAGTATGATCACATTGCAGGCAATGTAGAAAAACACAGGAGCAGAAATAAAAACCACCCACAACATGTAAATCTCATTGCAGTTTAAATGCATCTCCTTCCAAATCTTAAAATGTATAATTGGGTTTATACTTTGTAAATAGTCTTATATTCCATTGTGTTGCTTGACATCACATTACAGGCAGGTAACGAAATGTTTCACAAGCACTCTTTTTAATGGCTATATAACATTCCACCCTGAGACTGGTCCATAACATATCCAGCCATTCCCTCCTTTTTGTGCATTTCGATTGTTTTTGCATTTACCGTTATAAACTATGCTATAAGGAATAGCTTGGGCATACATCTTATGGGAGAGAGTCCCTAGTATTGAAACCTCTGGGTCCAAGGTTCTGAACTATTTTATAGCTCCCAACACTCACGGCCCGACTGCCCCCTGGACAGATAGTGACAGGTCCACCCCCACCAGCAGACTATGGACCCCCTTCTCCCACTCTGCCCTGCACAGGTAGATATATAGACTTTCATTTCTGTTTACGAGCGTTTGCTTGATGGTTAATAAAGTGTCTTCTCCAGCGTGTGTGGCTGAGGTCTTCGAGGAGCCCAATGAATACAATTCTTTTCCCTGTCCTCGGGTCCAACAATTTCAGAAATAAGACAGAAGATGGACAGAAGACAAAGATGAAGGTGGAGGATGCAGTTTCATATGAGAGCCAAAAATGGAATTAGGAATTCGGCAGCTTCCCCCACACCCAACAGCAGGCAGTGCCAGACAGATGGATGGCAGGGGTGGCTCTTGCCAGGCACAGGCGCTGCCCAGTGAGAGTCTTAGCAGTAGGGAACAGAGGAGAACCCCTGCTGCAGATACCTGGCTCCCAAAAGTTAAAAGGGGCAAGTGAGCTGAGCACCCCTAGTTTGCTTTTACCAAATGTAGCAGTCAGAATGGTTAGCTGCTTTCAGAGGAGGCTTAGGAAGAAGCCTCAGACAGGCCAAAAAGTTTGGGAACAATTCCCCAGTAAAGCTGTTTGGAGAGTGGGGGTGAGGCACTTCGCTATCACTTTTTTCAACCAATTGTATTTTTCTTCCATTAGTGTTTCTTTTGCACATTTTCTATTGAGATGGACATGCAAAAATGTTTCATTAAGAGTAATTTTTATACACAATGTTTTCGGACTATGAAGGTTTTAAGTTTTTTTTTTCTTTTTAGCCAAATTTACCATTTCTTTTGCATGCATATGAGTCCTGCAAATCAGCCACCATCATCATCTTCTCCATCATGTTTGAGTGAGTTTTCTGAGCCAAACATTCTGCTAAGACCTGCACATGGATTGTCTCATTAAATCCCCAAAGTAACACCCAGGAAGAAGGAGCGAGTATGGAAACTGAGGTTTTGTGAGGTGCAGTGAGTTGTCAGTATGCATACAAAGGTAAGCGAGGTCAGCCTCTGCCTGCTGTGTCCCTGGCCACCGGCCACTGTGCAACCAAGAAGACCAGTTCTAAGCTCACACGGCAGAGCCAAGCTCTCGGGAAATGAAAACACTCACTTATTTGGGTTTCTAATTACTATGCCAGGAAGTGTGCCTGTTATTGCTGAGAATTTTTTGTGGGAATGACACAGATTCCAACTTAAAAATGATGAAAACCTACGGGAAAGGCTCTGACTCATTCTAGCGCTCCATTTTGAGAGCCATCAAAGTGACTACACGTTTATCCATCTGTCTGGAGACTCAGCTGTTCCCAGAATCAAATTTTCGTACTTAATCCAGTGGATGGCCCTTTTTTTCCCCCATTTTTTTAAGTTACAAAATAATTTTTTTTTCAGTTACAAAAATAAAGTGTAGGGCTGGCCACGGTGGCTCAGCAGGCAGAGTTCTCGCCTGAATTCGATTCCTGGCACCTGCCCATGTGAAAAAAATAAATTGTATTTGTTGAAATAGTTCAAAAATCGTAGTAATATATTTTAAAAATACTTAATAGTCTCTCCCTCCTGCCATCCAACCCCCAAGATTATTAACTAAAAAACAGAACCACCAATTATGGAGCGCTTACAAAATGCCAGGAGCAGATCTTACCTCATTTAATCCTCAAAACAACACTGTGAGTTAGACACTATTCTTTTTTGTTTTTCCTTTTGTTTCTGACATTTTATTCAACATACTGTCCTCAAGGTTCATTCACCCACTCGGTAGTCCATTGTATGTATATACCACAGGTCCCTCTTCCATTCCTCAGTCGTATTTTAGGCCACCTCCATCCGCGGTGAATCTCAAACACTGCCACACTGAACACCAGCGTGCAAATGTCCACTGGAGTCCCCACACTCAGTTCTCCAAGTATATACCAACAACGGGGTTGCAGGATCTTATGGCAACCCCACCCCTAGTCTCCTGTGGAACCACCACTCTGCCTGCACCTCTCAGCTTCCCTACAGTGAACAGGTACATCTCTTTCTCCACATTTTCTCTAGCACTTGTTTCTCTTTTCATTTTTAAACAGTTTTATCTGCACATCACATAGTCCAACCTAAGTGTTCTAGTTTGCTAGCTGCCAGAATGCAACATACCAGAAATGGAACGGCTTTTTAAAATGGGAATTTAATAAGTTGCTAGTTTACAGTTCTAAGGCCGTGAAAATGTCCAATTAAAACAAGTCTAAAGAAATGTCCAATCAAAGGCATCCAGGGAAAGATACCTTGGTTCAAGAAGGCTGATGATGTTCAGGGTTTCTCTCTCATCTGGAAAGGCATATGACGAACACAGTCAGAGTTTCTCTCTTGGCTGGAAGGGCACATGGCGAGCAAGGTATCATCTGCTACTCTCTCTTGGCTTCCTGTTTCATGAAGCTCTCCAGGAGGTGTTTTCCTTTTTCATCTCCAAAGGTCACTGGCTTGTGGACTCTATGCTTCTCATGGCTATGTCGTTCTCCTTTGCTCTCTCTGAATCTTTCTTTCTCCAAAATGTTTTCTCTTTTATAGGACTCCAGAAATTTATCAAGACCCACCCGAATGGGTGGAGACATGTTGTCACCTAATCCAGCTTAACAACCACTCTTGATTAAACCACATCTCCAGGGAGATGATCTGATTACAATTTCAAACATACAGTATTGAATAGAGATTATTCTGCCTTTATGAAATAGGATTTAGATTAAAATATGGCTTTTCTAGGGGACATACATCCTTTCAAACCAGCACACTAAGTAAATAGGCATGTCTTTGCCACCATAATCCATATGAAAACATTTCCTTTTCTTCCACAAAGAACCATACCCCTCCCCAGTGCCACCCACCCCCCTTGTTGACATTTAGTTTTGGCATACCGTCTTCATTACATTCAGTGGGAGCATTTTACAATGTTACTGTTGACTATAGAATCTAGCTTGTGTTGATTGTACCTTTTCTTGTATACCATTGATTTTCATCCTCTTGCAATGCTGACATCCATTTGTTCTCCCTCATGCAAAAACATTTTTTTTAATTTGTACATTTAACCACCATCATTGTCCACTCTAGGCATTTCTAAGTTACATTGTTCCAGTATTCATCCTCTCTCTTTCCTTCTGGTGTCATACGTGTCCCCAGCCCTTCTCTCTCAACCATACTCACGTTCAGTTGCATTTAGTGTACTTATATTATTGTGCTACCGTCAGGTAGTATTGTGCTATCCATTTCTGAATTTTTTTTTGCATGGTCAGGCACCAGGAATTGAACCCAGGTCTCCAGCTTGGCAGGGGAGAATTCTGCCATTGAGCCACTGTCACACTGTCCCATTTCTGAATTTTTGCAATCGGTCCTGAGGTGGTTTATTTCTTCTTGAGTCGATGTTGGTTGTTCATGCCTTTCTAGGAAGTTGTCCATTTCATCCACATTGTCTAGTTTATTAGCATGTAGTTGCTCACAGTGTCCTCTCATTACTTCCTTTATTTCTGTTGGGTCAGTGGTTATGTCCCCTCTTCCATTTCTCATTTATTTGCATCCTCTCTCTCTCTCTTTTTTTTTTTTTTGTCAGCCTAGGTAAGGGTCCATCGATTTTATTGATTTTCTCAAAGAACCAACTTCTGGTTTTGTTGATTTTCTTGATCATTTTCATATTCTCAGTTTCATTTATTTCTGCTCTAATCATCATGATTTCTTTCCTTTTGTTTACTTTGGGGTTAGTCTGTTGTTCTTTCTCTAGTTCTTCCAAGTGAACAGTTAATTCTTTGAGTTTTCCTCTTTCTTCTTTTAATATAGGCTCTTAAGGCAATAAATTTCCTTCTCAGCACTGCCTTTACTGCATCCCATAAATTTTGATATGTTGTGGTTCATTTTCATTTGCCTCAAGATACTTAGTATTTCTCTCATAATTTCTTCCTTGACCCCCTGGTTGTTTAAGAGTGTGTTATTTAGCCTCCATATATTTGAGAATTTTCTGGCCTTCTCCCTGTTATTGATTTCCAACTTCATTCCATTATGATCCCAGAAAGTGTTTTGTATGATTTCAATCTTTTTAAATTTATTGAGACTTGCTTTGTGATCCAGCGTATGGTCTATCCTTGAGAATGATTCATGAGCACTTGAGAAAAATGTGTATCTTACTCTTGTGGGGTGTAATGTTCTGTAAATGTCTGTTAAGTCTAGTTCATTTATCACATTATTCAAAATCTCTGTTTCCTTATTGATCCTCTGCTAGATGTTCTATCCACTGATGAGAGCAGGGAGTTGAAGTCTCCAATAATTATAGTAAAGATGTCTACTTCTCCCTTCAATGTTGTTTTTGCCTCATGTATTTAGGAGCATTTAAGCTTGGTGCATAAATGTTTATGATTGTTTTGTCTTTTTATTGAATTGTTCCTTTAATTACTACATAATATCCTTCTTTGTCCCTTTTAGTGGTTTCACATTTGAAGTTTAATTTGTCAGATATTAGTATAGCTACTCTTTCTGGTTGTTGTTTGAATGAAATATCTTTTTGCGACCTTTCACTTTCAACCCATTTTTGTCCTTGGCTCTAAAGTGAGCCTCCTGTAGACAGCATATAGATGGGTCCTGTTTTTGATCCATTTTGCCAGTCTATGTCTTTTGATTGGGGAGTTTAATCCATTAACATTTAATGTTATTACTGTACAGACAGTACTTTCTTCTACCATTTTGTCTTTTGGATTATATATATCTGTGCTGGTTTGAAAGGATATATGTACCCTAGAAAAGGCATGTTTTAATCCTAATCCCATGTAAAGGCAGCCGTTTCTTCTAATCCCTATTCAGCATCGTATGTTTGAAACTGTAATTAGATCATCTCCTTGGAGATGTGATGTAATCGAGAGTGGTTGTTAAGCTGGATTGATTGATGACATGTCTCCACCCATTTGGGTGGGTCTTGATTACTTTCTGAAATCCTACAAAAGAGGAAACATTTTGGAGATTAAGATTCAGAGAGAGCAGAGGAAAATGTGATTTAATCAAGAGTGGTTGTTAAACTGGATTAGATGGAGGAGTGTCTCCTCCTATTTGGGTGGGCCTTGATTAGTTTCTGGAGTCCTATAAAAGAGGGAACACTTAGGAGAATGGAACAGATTCAGAGAGAGCAGAGCAGAACAACACAGCCACGAGAAGCAGAGTCCATCAGCCAGCGACCTTTGGAGATATAGTCTTATTGACTATAGTCCACACGTAGTCTTATTGAGCTTCCCTTATGTGTGATAGATTGCTTTTCTCGTGTGCCTTTCAAAATCCTCTCTTTGTTTTGACATTTGACACTCTGATTAATAAGTATCTTGGAGTATGTCTATTTGGATCTGTTCTGTTTGGGGTATACTATGCTCCTTGGACCTTTAATTTTATGTCTTTCATAAGAGATGGGAAATTTTCAGTGGTTATTTCTTCCATTAGTCTTTCTCCTCCTTTTCCCTTCTCTTTTCCTTCTGGGACACCCACAACACATAAATCGTGCACTTCATGTTGTCATTTGTTCTAGTTTGCTAGCTGCCAGAATGCAATATACCAGAAATGTAACGGCTTTTAACAAGTGGAATTTAATAAGTTTCTAGTTTACAGTTCTAGGCTGAGAAAATGTCCCAATTACAAGTCTATAGAAATGTCCAGTTACAGGCATCCAGGGAAAGATACCTTGATTCAAGAAGGCCGATGAAGTTCAGGGTTTCTCTCTCAAGTGAGACGGCACATGGAGAATACAGTCAGGGCTTCTCTCTCAGCTGTAAGGGCACATGGTGAATACGGCGTCATCTTCTAGCTTTCTCTCCTGGCTTCCAGTTTCATGAAGCTCCCCAGGAGGCATTTTCCTTCTTCATCTCCAAAGGTTGCTGGCTCGTGGACTGTCTGCATCTCATGGCTACATCATTCTGCTCTCTCTGAAACTCTCATTCTCCAAAATATTTCCTCTTTTATAGGACTCCAATAAAGCAACCAAGACCCGCTCAGATGGGTGGAGACATGTCATCACCTAATCCAGCTTAACAACCACTCTTGACAAACTCACATCATCCAGGGAGATGATCCGATAACAGTTTCAAACATACAGTATTGAATAGAGATTATTCTACTTTTATGAAATGGGATTTATATTAAAACATGGCTTTTCTTAGGGGGCATACTTCCTTTCAAACCAGCACATCATTCAATTCCTTGAGACTTTGCATATATTTTTCCATTCTTTTCCCTATGTATTTTTCTGCATGTTGAATTTCAGATGTCTAGTCCTCTAGTTCATTAATCCTTTCTTCTGCCCTTTCAAATCTATTGTTGTAGGTTTCCATCATTTTTTCATCTCTTCTATTGGGGCTTTCATTCCCATAAGTTCTGTGATTTGTTTTTTTCAAACTTTTGAGTTCTTCTTTATGTTTGCCCAGTGTCTTCTTTATATCCTCCCTCAACTCATTGATTGGATTTTTGATGAGATTTTGCATGTCTGTTTGAACATTCTGAATTAGTCACTTCAGCTGTAACTCATTTGAAATATTGATTTGTTCCTTTGACAGGGCCATATCTTCAATTTTCCTAGTATGACTCATTATTTTTAGTGGCATCTAGGCATTTGATTTCCTTAATTAGTTTATTCTGGAGGTTATTTTCTCTCTTTTGTCTAGACATTTCGTGCTGGATGGCTTTCTTCATTATCTTTTCTTTGACATTCAGTTCAACTTTTTATAGACCTTTAGCATAGATTCTGTTTAACAGATCAGAATTTTTCAGTTCTTGTTTTTCTGTTTCTTGCTCTGCCTTTATGGATCTCTTTTTTTTTGAGGAAGGTTTCCTCAGATGTTATAGACCTTGGTCAGATTTCCCCTGACCAGATAGGCCCAGGTCTCAGGAAGAGAGAGTAGCAAGCATCCATTTTCTCTGAGGGTGAGACCCAGCAAATTGTCAAACTTTCCTATGAAGCCTCTACACTCTGCTTGTCCTATCCTGCCCAGCATGTGCTGCTTTTCTGCCCGAGGCTTCCCACAAGCTTAAAGTGTTCTGGCACCTTTAATTTCAGCAGACTCTCCTTACCAAGGGCAAGGCTGAGAGAGAGGTGAAGTAGCAGGCAGGCTTTGATCAGTCCCTGGGGCCTGAGTTCCTGGGAGTGATGCCACTTGAGCTGGGCCCTGCCCTTCTTTTCTTGGGGAAGAAATGCTCTTTAGGGAATTAACACCTTTCTCCTGACTAGTTACTTTGTCTCTCAAACATGCTTTAGTTACGCCCTTGCCTGGGGCAGTGCTGGAGCCTGAACATGCTTCTAGTTCTATCAAATGAGCTGTTTAAGAGGTAAAAATAAAAGCAAAAAAGACTTTTCAGAGCCAGATCCCCACTTCTCGGGTTGGCCAATCAAGAGCTTGAGTTGGTATGTGGCTCTATGTATTTCCAGGCTCTATGTGCCCCCTTTTCTTGGGGTTCAGCCTTTTTCCAATATTTTGTACTGTCCAACTAAAAAAGCCTCTCTTTTGTGTATGTGTGTGTGTGTGTGTGTTTAAATTTCTATCAGCCCTGCCCCCTGTCTGCTGGGACAAAAACACCTAGTTCCTTTAGTGCTTATTCCAGGTTTATTTATGCTGGGGGCCTGTTTCCAGGAATTTGTTCATTAATTCCACAATTGCAGCTTGGTGGAGTTAAGCCCTTGCTGCTAGTAAAGTCTGTTTCCTCTCCCCTTGGGGAACCGCCTGCCATGCTCATGGGGAAGGGGCACCAGGCTCCGCGGCTTGGGGGATTTACAGTTCTGTGTGGCATCTCAGCCATTCCACCTGGTCCAGACTGGTGTACACTGTATGTCCAGTCACTGATGTTCCCCCAGCCATTGTTCTGAACCATTCCTGGCTACTTATCAGCTGTTCTGGGGAACGAACTAAATTCCACACCTCACTATGCAGCCATTTTGCCTTGCCTCCTCGCAGATAATATTCTTATTCCTATTTTACAGCTGAGGAAACTGAGGCACAGAGAAGCTAAGTTGACTAAGGTCCCATGGTTAGGATGAGTCAGAGCCAAGGTTTCAACATAAATATCTGACTCCAGAGCCCAAGCTCTTAACCTCTCTGCTCTGTTAATTGTTGTGGAGAATAATTATGTTTTTTATTCAAATTCTTTACTTAAATACACATATGCAGACATGGATGACCATTTGTGGCTCACCTTTCATTTCTTTCCTTTTTTTATTTTTTCTTAATAGCAAAACTACTTGTTTTACTTTACAATATACTGGGACATCTTTTGAAATATAAACAGAGAATTAAGTGGATCTTTTGCAACAGTTGCCTTATAGTCTGAGATTGAATATGCTGTAGTTAATCAGTTCACTAGTCAGCCATTTAGGTTGTTTCCACTGGTCTTCTCTTGAAAATAATGGTGAAACAAACATCCTTAGGTACATAAGTGTTTTTTATGTGTGCGTTTTATGTTAGTAGAATAGATGATTAAGAATTGGACCACTATACCAAAAGACTTGCAAATTTGAATTTTTGTACATCATTCCCCATATGATCACAAGCTAATCCTACCAAATTTTTAGGAAAAATCATTTTAATTTTATAAAACTCTTCCAGACAATATAAAAAGAGAGATTGCTTCCAAACTCATTCTATGAAGTCATCATGACCGTGGTATCAATACAAGTCAAAAATACAAAGAAAAGAAATATTTGTGCCCTATTTAATCCATGCACGTATATACAAATATTGGAAAATCTAACACAACAATATATTTAAAAGATGATGTACCACAATCAACTTAGTTTATCCCAGTTATGCAAGGATGGTTTGACATTGTAACAGCCATAAATAAAATTTACTAGATGAGTAAAATAATATGTAACATCAATCAATTCAGAAAAAGCATTTGATAAAACAAGTACACAATCTTGATTTTAAAATGTTAACATCTAATTAGAAAGAGACGATTTTCTTAATCTGATAAAGTGTATCTATAAAAATTATAGAATAAACATCTTTTTTTAAAGTAGGGAATTGTTAGAAGCATTGCTTTCAAATAAAAATGAATCAAGGATATGCTATCACTACCTATTTGATCTCATATTTGAGTTCATAGCCAGTACAATAAAATGAGAAAAAGAAGATGAGACATTAAATAATTAATTAATTAAATTAAAACAAGTGGGATATGTATATCCAAAGATGAAAATGTCTCAAGAGCCAAGGATTACACTTAATCCAAATCTGTGCAACTGAGAGCCAAATAAAAATATAAAAATTAAATTGTTAATATATACTGTCATTTACTTTACTAAAAATTTCAGTCCCACCAGTAGTATTTATTTATTTATTTATTTATTTATTTATTTATTTTTGTTTGTTTGTTTTCTTTGTATGCTGTATGGTGGGGGTCACATTTCATTCTTTTTCCATGTGAGTTTCTCCTTATTGCAGCAGCATTTGTCGAATTTTTATTTGTTTTGATTTTTTTCCATTTGTTTGTTTGCTTGCTTGTTTGTTTGGGAAGTGCATAGACCGGGAATCAAACCTGGGTCTCCCACATGGCAGGCAAGAATTCCACCTCGAACTGCCCTTGCACGCCCTTCCCCGCCAGTAGTATTTACAGGTGACTTATTCTCCTTATGCTTTCATCAGCATTGGATGTTATCAATTTTTTAATTTCTGAAAATCTGATTGTTGAAAACTAGGATCTCATTATTGTTTATATTAGTAGTTCCCTGAGTAACAGCAAATTTGAACAATTTTTCATGTTTATTGCTCACTTGCATTTTCCTCTTCTGCTACACACTCCAGCACCTGAGGGGCCTGAAACCAGGAGCTGAAGGACAAACAGCAGAGAAAGCAGGAAGAAGTGACAACCCCTCCCAGGTAGCAAGAGACCCACTGGAAACTTGCCGAACTAGCCTTAACTTGCTCTTCTACCTTCTACCCTGAATCACTGGGGCTGAGATTCTATAAAGTCTATTTCCCCAGCTTCCTGTCAACTGGCTTTCTGTTGGATTGGCCAATGGAGGGTCTAAGAGCAAATGAGAAGGCAGGAGGAGGAGAAAAGCTTCCTGTGACTGGCTACTGTGCTATACCTACAGCTGGCAGGTGCTGGGGGCTGCTGAGCCTGCAGCAAGGATGGTATAGTAGTTAGGTTCAGGTGTCAACTTGGCCAGGTGATGGCTCCCAGTTGTTCTTTGCTGTGGACTTAAATCATCAGCATGTGAATTTCATCTATGTCTAATTACATCTGCAGTTGGCTAAGGGAAGTGCCTTCCATAATTAGAGAGGCTTAAAGGGAGAGGTCAGAAGAGAGAGAAGGAGCTCAGCAGTCCAGCACACCTGAGCTCAGCCCTCAGATCAGCTCTGACCTGATGGTTGGAGAAACAGAAAGAAACTGCCCTGGGGAAAGCTGTTTGAACCCAGAAGCCAGGAGAGAAGCCCAGCAGACATCCCTATGTGCCTTTGCATATGACCGTGAAAGCCAGAGGAAAGCCAGCTGCCTTTGCTCTGAAGTGGGCATTTGTAACTAAATAAATTCCCTTTATTAAAGCCAGCCCATTTATGGTGTATTGCATTCTGGCAGCCTTAGCAAACAAAAACAGAGAGGTTGGGCAGAGTTCTTACCTGCCATGCTGGAGACCCGGGTTGTATTCCCAGTGCCTGCCCATGTGAAAATGAACAAACAAACAAACAAAAAACCAGATAGGTTGATTCCAGACTCCAGCAGCACAGGCAGGGACAGCACCTTACAGGCAGGTGCAGCTTTGATCCATTCAGCACATTTGGTGACTCAGAACCCACAGGGTCAGGGGTTTCTTCAAAGAGCCCTGGAATGAGTGCAGGCTTATAGGCTTCAGCAACACGCATTAACAACCTCTGTTCTCTGAGTACCTCTCCATTTCTCTTTTCTTCTGTATCTTCTCTGTCCCACACCATTTCTCCTCTTTGATCTCCAAGCACTTCCAAAACTTTTATAATCTTGTGTTAAATTCTTATTTTTAGAAATACCTAAAAAATTTTCTAATTTACTGATTGCACCCTACCTAATATTTTAGTTATATATTTTACCCAATTTTCAGGATTATGTATCTTTTTGTATTCAGCTTTTAAGCATCCCCCCCCCAATGGGCTGTTAACTCTGTCTTCTATATGTCTTACAAGCATTTTCTTCCAGTTCCTCTGTGTGCTTTGACTCTGTTTATGATGTCTTTCCAATTAGAGTTCTCCAGCATTCCCTTTAGCCTTCTGATAACAAAATTGAGATGTGTGAACATCTGCCACCTTGCTTCTAATAGCAGGAAACAGAAAATGCAGATTTTAATACAGGCGTTCTTGAGACTATAGCATACCTTTCCAATATCGACACAAATGCTCTACATTTTGATCCATTTGAGTTCTGAAAGTCAAATTAGTATTTCTGGCACCGTACTGGTTTGAAAGGATTATATACCCTGCAAAAGCCATGTTTTAATTCTGACCCAATCTTGTGGGAGTGCTTTTAATCCCTATTCAGCACTTTAGATTGGAGACTGGATTAGATTATCTCCAACGAGATGTGACTCCCCCAATTGCGGGTGGTAACTTTTGGTTGGATGGCTTTCATGGAGTTGTGACTCCACCCACTCCAGGTGGATTGTGATTAGTTTACTGGAATCCTTTAAAAGAGGGAGCGTTTTTTGGAGAAAGAGAGAGCCCCAGATCCACAAGAGCCCAGGCAGCCAGAAACCTTTGGAGATGCAGAAGGAAAATGCCCCCAGGAGAGCTTTATGAAATGAGAAGCCTAGAGAGAAAGCCAGCAGATGTCATCATGTTCACCATGTGCTTTCCGGTTAAGAGAGAAACCCTGAACTTCATCAGCCTTCTTGAACCAATGTATCTTTCCCTGGATGCCTTAGATTGGACATTTCTATAGTCTTGCTTTAATTTGGATCTTTTCAAAGTCTTAGAACTGTAAACTAGCAACCTAATAAATTCCCCCTTTTAAAAGCCATTCGGTTTCTGGTGTATCATATTCCAGCAGCTGGCAAACTAGAACAGGCACCTACTTTCTTCCTTCCAAGCCTATACCTATGATGGGAACCTATAAAAAATGCAAAATTTGAAACAAATACGTTAAAAAGGATATGAAAATTGGAGGCTGTACTGAACCAGATATAGTATAGACTGGAGCACAGAAGAAAATGCTGGCTTATTCAGGCACATTCAAGATATGAGAACCAGCTCCAGGACTCTGAACCTACATTTGAGCATGGAGGGGGACTTGTAGATACATGAAGGAGGCTTTTAGAGAAAGTTCTACTGTGAGCCTCCTTCCTTCCCCTGGGGCCCTAGTTTGTGGCCTGTAGTTGGGGGACATAGAGGGCTGTGGTCTGAGCTCACTGGCAAGAGGCAGGCTGGCTTGGGGCTCTGGCTGAGAAGTTAAGAGTTGCTGCATCTATGGAATGGCTTTCATGCCAAGATTTCAGAGCAGCCAAAAAAATGCAGGTGTTTCTGTGGATCAGAGGTGACCCCAGGTGAGTGTGAAGGACAGCCAGCATGAGTCCTGTTTGAAGGGGCCTCTGGAGGGTCAGAGGGGCCTCAGCAGCAGGAGCTGAGGGCAGGCCCGCTTCCTAGATACAAGTGACCACCTGCCATCAAGAAGCCTCCACACAGGTCGAGAGGCCCCAGGAGGAGGTCCCGGGAGACAGCACAGATTCTCTTATACCACTTCCCTCTTCCGTCCCTCAGTACCCCCCTTGAAAAGGAGTAAAGTAACTAAGTCCACTCCAAGTGCCCTGTGCTGGTTTGAAAGGAAGCATGTCCCCTAAGAAAAGCCATGTTTTAATATAAATCCCATTTCATAAAGGTAGAATAATCCCTATTCGATACTGTATATTTGAAACTGTAATGAGATCATCTCCCTGGATGATGTGATTTAGTCAAGAATGGTTGTTAAACTGGATTAGGGGATGACATGTCTCCACCCATTTGAGTGGGTCTTGATTAGTTTCTGAAGTCCTATAAAAGAGGAAATATTTTGGAGAATGAGAGATTCAGAGAGAGCAGAACGATGTAGCCATGAGATGCCGAGAGTCCACGAGCCAGCAACCTTTGGAGATGAAGAAGGAAAACCTCTCCCGGGGAGTTTCATAAAACTGGAAGCCAGGAGACAAAGCTAGCAGATGACACCATACTCACCGTGTGCCTCTCCAGCCAAGAGAGAAGCCCTGACTGTGTTCGCCATGTGCCTTCTCACTTGAGAGAGAAACCCTGAACTTCATCGGCCTTCTTGAACCAAGGTATCTTTCCCTGGATGTCTTTGATGGGACATTTTTATAGACTTGTTTTAATTGGGACATTTTCTTGGCCTTAGAACTGTAAACTAGCAACTTATTAAGTTCCCCTTGTTAAAAAGCCATTCCGTTTCTGGTATATTGCATTCCAGCAGCTAGCAAACTAGAACATGCCCTGAAGTAGTTTTTCTGTTTAGCAGCATTACACTAGTTTTAAAAAATGTAAGGGAAATGAACCCAATTGTAGTAGTGCCTGCAAAATAAAATACGTATGAGTTTTCTTAAGAAATATAAGAAGCCAAACAGATACAATGAAAAATTAAGTGGAAAAACATAATAAAAAGATTCTTTTTTAAACATAGCAAATGTGTGTCAGAATGGAAAGCTTGATGTTTTCAAGAGTTATCTCCCAAATGACCCTGGAAGAGTGACTAGTTGGAAACACCTAAGGAAACATTCTAAAAGAGGAGAAATGAAGGAGAGCCTGCTCTACCAGACTTTATTCCAGGTGGTAAATCTAAAATAAGGGATTCTGAATGTTACAAGAAGAAATGAACAGATCAATGAACAGGGAACAGCCAGACTCAGATCGGTATTTAACAAATGTTAACTGCAGTGTCACTTATTAATGGGGAAATGAAAGAGCTCTCAAATAATGACGACAGGGTAACTGGCAAGACATCGAGGGTGGGTGGAGAGCCACTTGTCACTTGGCCTCACACCAGATTAATCAGGGGTCAATTGTTTTAACAAATAGAAGCAAATAAGTGAGAATGACCCCTTGGTCTCTAGATGGAGAAAGGACTGCCTAAGTGCAGGGATAACAGCCCCTATCTGTGCTGAGGACTATAGGCTAAGAGTTAATGGCTTATTCCTGAGCTCAAAATACAGGAAGAAAATATTAAGATGAAAGTGAAATTCTCAGTAGCAACCGAAACAGAATCGCAAATGCATAAAACTTATATGAAGAAAACTACCTGACTACTAATGGATGTTGTGCTAGTTTGAAAGGATTATGCACACTGTTTTAATCCTGATCCAATCTTGTTGGAGCAAGTGTTTCTTTTAATCCCTATTCAATAATGGGGGCTGGAATCTTTTGATTAGATTATCTCCATGGAGATGTGACCCACCCAGTTGTGGGTATTGACTTTGATTAGACGTGACTCCATCCATTCCAGGTGGGTCTTGATTAATTTACTGGAATCCTTTAAAGGAAGAAACATTTTGGAGAGAGTCCCCTATTACAACCACAAGAACCATGAGAGCCCACGCAGCTAGAGACTTTGGAAAATGTCCCCCGGTGGGAGCTTCAAGAAACAGGCCTGGAGAGGAAGCTGGTAGATGCTGCCAGTCTGCCTTGTGCCTTTCCAGTTAAGAGAGAAATCCTGAACTTCATCGGCCTTTCCTGAGTGAAGGTAACCTCTTGTTGGTGCCTTAATTTGGACACTTTTTTTTTTTTTACTTTATAATCACATTTATATAAAATAAATATAGTAGGTATATTCATATGTCAGAAATCAGAATACAAGTTACCAGAGGCTGAGTGGAGAGTCAATGTTTAATTGGTAAACAGGGCTATGGTTTGGGGTGATGGAAAAATTTTTGCAATGGATGATGGTGGAGGCATGACTTTGTGTAGGTAATTAATACCACTGAATTGTAATTCTAAAAGGGATAAAAAGGGAAATTTTAAGTTGTGTATAAATTATACACACATACCCTTCATAGAACTGTACAATGCAAATAGTGAACCCTAATGCAAACAGTGGGCTAAAGCTAATAACAAAATTATAATATTGTTTCATCAGTTGTAACAAAGGTATCACATGAATGCAAAATAGTAGGGAAAACTACCTGTGAAAAGTGGTATATAGGAACTTTGTACTTTCTGAGTAATGTTTCTGTGAACCTACAACTGCTCTAATTTAAAAAAAGATATATTTTGGGCCCATAAAAAGTATGATGAAATAAACTAAAGAAGTTATTGTTCCTGCTAACAGGAAAAAAAATAGGTAAATTTTTAGTTAGGTAAATTGATAAAATCATTTTTTAGAAAGAAATAGACCATTAGGCACACACTTAGTTCCAAGTGTTGAAAATCTTAACTTGGGCATTTTTATAGAGTTGCTTTAACTGGGACATTTTCAAGGCCTTAGAACTTTAAACTTGCAACTTACTTAATTCCCCTTTTTAAAAGCTGTTCTGTTTCTGGTACACTGCATTCCAGCAGCTAGCAAATTAGAACAGATTTTAAAAGAAAAATCTGGTAGAAGAAGATAAAGATTGAGAGTGTTAATTATTCTCACACTCATTTCTGTTAAATCCCATCTTATCAATAGTCCAGGGGAATTTTTGAAATTTGACCCAATAATTTTAGGTTTCATCTATAAGAAAAAAATACTCAGGGTCTAACCAAGACATTTCTGAAAAAGAAAAAAATATATGCAAGGTATATGCTTCTCATCAGATATTAGAGATATGTTAATATAGAGATATTAACATAAATTATAAAGCTAAAAAATCATGCATTCATTCCTCAAAGCATATTGAGCCCTCTGTGAGCAGATAGGGTGTTTTAACTATGGCCACCTTCCCGGCAGAAGCAGGAAGCATCTGTGAGCGATTCTTCAGTCTCCCGAGGAGGCACCCACCTCGCCATGGAGGCGCTGTCTGTCCAGACCTCGGCCACCTCGGCCAGCAAGCAGGGTGGAAGTTGTGCATTGCTGTTTGTGACCTTACCTCCCAAGCTATGCAGCACCACTTTTTTTTTTTCATTTTTAAACAATTTTATTCTCACATCATACAATCCAACCTAAGTAAATAGACATACCCTCGCCATCATAATCTATATGAAGACATTTCCTTTTCTTCTGTGTAGAATCTCTACCCCTCCCCCATGCCCTCCGCTTGCTGACATTTACTTTTGGCATAATGTCTTTGTTACATTCAGTGCAGCTCCACTTTTGGTCTGTTGTTTACAAGCAAATCACAAACCTGTCCAAATTCAAGGGGATGGGGGAAATTATATTCCACTTGCTGATGGAGGGTTGGCAAGGTTCTAACAGACTGTGTGGGATAGGAGAGCGGGTTGCAGGTGTCTTTGGAAAATACAGTCTTCCACCGAGGCATCAGGGGTGAGTGAGGCCTGTCAAGGCGGTGCCCTTGAGAGCTCAGCAGAAAGGGGTGGGAGGGCAGCGCAGGGAGGAAGACTTAGGCGGGGGAAGGTCAATGGGGCTGGGACTAGGCTGAGGCCAGTGAGGTGTCTGGGTGCCATGTTGAAGAAGGTGGTCCCCTTGGGGTCAAAAGGGTGAGTGATTCCCTGGCATTTCACCCACTTTACTCTAGTCCCAGACGTGACATCAAAGGTCTTGCCAGGCACAGGGGTGCCGAGAGGCCCCACGAGATGCAGAGACTTTGGGCTCCCAGGAGGCTCCTGGGCAGTTACTCCTTAACAAGGAGCCAAGTAAAATAATGGCCAAGGAGATCCTGACACATAAAAGAAATATCTTTCAGATGCCTGAGAGAGAAGGAGAGTGTTCATAGGCCCCATGAACGTTCTTTCTTAATAAAACCAGTACTGGTCTATGGAGATTAGAAATTGGAAGTTTCACAAATGGAGCTGGAGAAGTTCTGGACAGCAGGGTGCAGATGGCCTGTGAGCTGACTCTACCCAGCAGAGGGAAGGGCACATGCAGGTGTGGGAGGCCAGGGAAAGGGGCTGCAGCAGAGGAAAGGAGGGTGGCCTCCTGGGCCCTGCCGGGAAAGTCCCAGCCAGTAAAGATACCAGCCCCAGACTAAACCCCCTGTACCCACTGGTGGTGTTGTCTTCTGAGAAAAGGTCAAATTTTAATTCTCATTTTAGAACTCAGCTGTTTTGGTTTGCTAAAGCTGCTGGAATGCAATATACCAAAAATGGATTGGCTTTTAGAGTGGGTGTCTATTAACTTACAAATTACAGTTCTTAGGCCACAGAAATATCCAACTGAAGGCATCTGTAGGATGATACCTGGACTCTGAGGACAGGTTGCTGGCATCTGGGACACCTCTGTCACATGGGAAGGCACATGGCCGGCATCTGCTGGCCCTCTGCTCCTGGGTTTCACTGCTTTCAGCTTCTAGTTCCAGTGGTTTTCTCTCTGAGTTTCTGTGGGTCCTCTCTTAGCTTCTCTGGGGCTTCTCTATGAGCTTCTTTTAACTTCCTCTCTTGGCTTCTCTGAGCTCTCTGGGCTTTTACTGTGTGTCCTTTATCCTTTTATAAAGGACTCCAGTAAGGGGATTCAGACTCAGAATGAGGCGGATCATAGCTCAACTGAAAGAACCCAATCAAAAGGTCCTACCCACAGTAGGTCTACACCCACAGGAGTGGATGAAAAAACATGGCCTTTTCTGGGGTACATAACAGCTCTGAACCACCACATCAGCCCTTAAGTTACTTTCTCTCCCATATTCCTCATGCTACTAAGGTGACAATAAAGGTAAAAATCTGTCCGATATGCAGAACACCCTGATGCTTTAAAGGACATTCACATTATTTCCTTGTGTCCTATAACCAAACTAGTAAGAAGGACAGGAAGAATTTCATATCAGAACTACCTGGCAGGTGTTCCTCTAAGGCTTCTCACCTGCCTGGTTCAAGATCTGGATAGAAAACTGGGGTATCCTGACTCCAGAGGCCTCTCCTCACTAAGATGCTAAACAGACATAAGAGGACCCCATTTGTCCGTGTGTGTGTGTGTGTGTGTGTGTGTGCAGCTATTTGATCACTAAAAGCAAAGCTGGGGGGCCGGAATTTGGGGAGCTTGTGTGCTGTCATCATTAGTAACCTGGACAGGGAGGATTTGCAAATGAAGGAGGGGGGGCATAAAGTTTTGCAAATGAAGGAGAGGGGGCATGAAGGGAATAAGGACTATTGCCACATGGCCAAAGGGCATCTCAGTGCAGCCCTACCTCTCAGCATCAAAAGGCTGGTAGTTCCAAGGCCCCTCCCCTCTTCCCTGCAGGGATAGAGGGCCTGACCCCCACCCCAGGCACAGGAATCCTTGGCCTGGGTTCCACCAGCATGAGGGTGACCCCCTGACACCTCCTGCCCCATCAGATGGCCACTGTCTAGTAAGGCCAAGTTAACACAGGTGTGTACTTAGGCCATCAGAAGAGACAACCTCAGCTTTAGCATCAAGCCGTCTTCAATGCAAGATCCCAAGCTGAGCAGGGAAAGCGTTCCTGGGGCAGGCTCTGGGGCAGGCGGGGTGAAGGCCTGGAGCACCTGCCCCAGCCCCATGATCTTCCTTACTTAAAGAGTCCCTGGCGAGTCCAGGCACTTCAGAATGAAGGGCAACCCCGTCCAGGCCTCCATCCTCCCGCTTGCAGCTCCCCTCATGTAGCATTCACAAAAAAAATTCAAAAATGGGGTCAAAGCCCGAGAGACAGTCAGGCCGCAGCGCCTCCTCCAGCAGCCGCAACACCACCAACAAAAAGGCAAGTTCTACCCTTTGACCGACTGTTCTAGTTTGCCAGCTGCCGCAATGCAATGTACCAGAAACGGAATAGCTTTTAAAAAGGGGGATTTAATAAGTTACAAGTTTACAGTTCTAAGGCTGAGAAAATGTCCCAGTTAAAACAAGCCTATAGAAATGTCCAGTTTAAGGCATCTTGGGAAAGATACCTTGTTTCAAGAAGGTGAATGAAGTTCAATTTTCTCTCTCAGCTGGAAGGGCACATGGCAAACATGGTGGCATCTGCTGGCTTTCTCATGGCTCTGCCAAAAGGGACTCTCTCCAAAATGCTTCCTCTTTTAAAGGATTCCAGTAAGCAGCTCTACCTTCAATGGATGGAGACACACCTCCATGGAGACAATCAAAATGCTCCCACCCAGCAATACTGAATGAAGATTAAAGGATGTGGCGTTTCTGGGGTTCCCCACAGACTCAAACTGGCACACCGAGAGTGATGGGGAACCCACAGGGTGCTGTGCTGGCTGGGGGTGGGGTGGGGGTGGGGCAGACCTCAGCCTTCTTTTCCCTCACCTTCAGGCAGAGTAATCTGATAGCGTCCCAATCTCTTTGGACTTCTTTTTGTGCAGTTTGCTCAATGTTAAGAACCCAGGGAGCCTTCCATGGTAGCCCCCTGGCTGGCTGGGTCCTGAGTCCTGGGGTGGGGGTGTCTCCAGGGGCCATGGAGACCCCACCCCTGACAGGTAAATCCCACTTGGGCTTGAGAAGCCTCCCGCCCCCCATCTCACAGTACTCCCAGGTAGTCGGCACGGCCGCCACCTCGGCCTCCACCCCCACCCCGGCTCCCCCCCGACAGCCGGGGTCAAGCAGGGGCTCCAGGGAGGCAGCAGGCGGGGTGCAGGCTTGGTCTGGAGACTTTCGGGTTTTTAAAATTTTCTTGAGCCTCTCTCTCTCCCTCTTTCCCTTATTTCCCCAGGGATCCTTTAAGCTCGACGACGTGGTGCCTGGGATGTGAGCAGCTCCAAGGACTGCAGGAAACAACCGACTGGCGCAGTGGGAAGCAGGGGCAGGCGGCCTCAGCGCAGAGCTTGGGATGGCAGGGCGGGGGGTGGCGCGGGGGCTGCACGGGGGCTGGCGGGGGTGCGCGGGATACGCTCTCGAGTTGGCCGAGTCCCCAGGCAGCGAGCAGAGCTGTCGCTTTCCACTTCAGGGGGTTCCCCGAGGCTCAGGGGCGGCAAGCCACCCGTTACCCCATTATCTCGTTGGAGTCTCTGCTCAGCTGGGCTATGGGAAGGATTAGCCCCATTTCCCAATTGAGGAAACTGAGGTCCAGTAATAGATGATAAAGTACATGGATTAGATAAATAGATAGATAGATATAGATATATATAGATAGATAGATACAGACAGACAAATCAATAACCTACCCAAGGAAAAGCTCCTCGGTGGCAGCGCTTAGACACGCACCCAGGTGGGACTGCAGAGCCCTCGGCCACCCGTGCAGCCTGCTGACTCCCTCCTTTCTGTCCAGCCTCAAAGCTTTCTTCTCTCCCTTTGCCGTCCTCTCTTGCCCCCTCCAGATGCAGAGGGAGCTGCAGGGGTGCTGTAAAGGCCCAGGCTGTGCACTGTACCCCTCGGGGGCCCTGTGGAAGCCAGAGTAGTGCACCTCTGCAGAGGGACTCCTCCTGCCTGCACCCCCAAGGCCCCCCCAACCTGCCTGCAGCACCCAGTCGGGTCCTTCCACTCTCTGTCTTCTCATCCCAGCATCAGTGGCTTCTCCTCCCTTTTTCAACCCTTCCAGTCTTAACAACCCTCTCAGATCTATCCTCTCAGCAAATTCAGCCTCCTCAGTCTTTAGTCCTTCTGCCTCCTTTCCTTTCATAAAAATAATTTCTGAGACGTGAGGACTCCTCTTCTTTAGTGCTCAGTCCCGACTCCCTCGCAGGCTGGCTTTGATTTCACCTTTACATGGACCCTGTACCTCTCTTCCCGGGGTGGCTGCACAGGCAGCAGTGGCCCATGTGGGCCTTGTTATTCTTCCTTAAAGACCCTGATCCCCGGGCAGGCGCAGGCAGCCGCACAGGCTGTGTTCCCGGCCCCAGCCTCACTCGTGGTAAGAGAGAAAGGAGGCTGCAGGGAAGCATTCCTTGTCCTGAGGCCCCCTGCGGGTCGCCCCGGCCACCCACTGCACTCCTTGCTGCTCTTCCCTCCTGACCTCTAACAGGGGCCACTTCCTCCCACAGGGAAGGTGGTCATCAGCCCACCTGACCACACCTGGTGGGACCACACGTGGGATGACCCACACATCCAGAAGTGTGACGGGGAAGGTGGCACCTGTGCTGTCCCCAACCCCGCAGACTGGTAGCCTGGGCCTCTCACATTTCTCCCCCCCGGGCACGGTCTTCCCAGATGGGCGAGTGTGCAACTAACATTGTGTTTTGTGGCATTCATTCAACAAACGATTACTGAAAACCTACTATGTGCCAGGCACCTACATCCCCGGGGTAAGATGGTGAGCAGAAAACGGCTCCCAGTACACACTCTCATATTCTCAACTTAGGTGCTCAGTAAATTGTTAATTAGATGAATGAGAAAAGAAAAAGGAAATAAAAAACAAACAATCCAGAGAAGGCACGGTGGGAAATGGATTGTGCCCAGATATGCCAATGCCAGGGATTAAGGAGCAAAATTGGAACCCAGAGATGGACATTTTACTTCCTAAAATGTTCTCATCTCAGCTGCATGGCTTGCCTCTTCCCAAGGAATTCCTCCTTGATAACCACCAGTGCTCCCTCTCCGAGGTTAACCAGGAATCTTCAATCCCACCTGTGTCCCGATGGGCAGCCCCCAGTTGGGAAGGGTAGTGTGTGTCTCTCCATGATTTCCCAGCATCCAAGGAGAGGAGTGCAGTGTGGTCAGCAGCGCACGCTGCTCCCCTTGCAACCACACCTCTGTATTTCAGCCACGAGGGACCAATCACACACTCACTCCCCGAATATTGTATTGACCGCACTCCCCCCCACCCCCCCGGTTCCTTGTCTCCTTGTCCTGGACGAGGAGCTCAACTCAAATGCCATGAAGCCGCCCAGATCCTCCCCACCCCAAACTGGCCCCTTGCTCCTCTCTGCAGCACGTGGATGTGCATAACCACTCAATGAGCAGGCCCAGGTCAGTGTGGCCAGGGATGCAAAACTTGTTTCCTGTCTTATGGTATCGTCGTGGACAGACTCCATGCCTTCCTGTCTCTCTGGATATTAAAAGTCCGGTACGATATCCAGTTTAGCCACCTACCTGGCTTGTTGCTGCGGGGAACTGGGGTGGGTTCCCCTCCAATATGTGGGCAGGCAGAGGGCAGGGCGTGGTCTGGTACTGGCTACTTCTTCCTTCTCTGTTTGAGCAGGAAGGTAAGGAAGGCATAGATGAGGCTACATAAGGGTCTCCTGGTGATGGGGGTGTGGGCGGCTTCTCAGCTCTTTCTTGGATTCAGCTGTGATTTGCCTGGGCCTGGTGGCCTCCGACCTTGCTTGGTATTCTAGTTTGCTAGCTACTGGAATGCAATATAGCAGGAATGGAATGGCTTTTAAAACAGGGAATTTAATAAGTTGCTAGTTTATAGTGCTAAGAGTAAGAAAATATCCCAATTAAAACAAGTCTATAGAAATCTAAGGCATCCAGGGAAAGATATCTAGGTTCAAGAAAGCCAATGGCATTCAGGGTTTCTATCTCAGCTGGAAGGGCACTGGTGACATCTGCTAGCTTTCTCTTCCGACTTCTTGTTTCATGAAGCTCCCCAGGAGGCATTTTCCTTCTTCATCTCCAAAAGTCGCTGGCTGGGGGACTCTTTGCTTCATGGCTCTACGGCATTCTGAAGCTTCCTCCAAAATACTTCTTCTTTTACAGGATTCCAATAAACAAATGCCCCCAAGAATGGGTGGAGACACGTCTCCACCTAACAAGTTTAATACCCACCCTTGATTGAGTCACATCTCCATGGAGATAATCTAAATTTTCCAAGTACAGTACTGAATAAGGACTAGAAGAAATAGATGCCTTTACAAAACGGGATTAGGATTAAAGCATGGCTTTTCTAGGATACATACATCCTTTCAAACCAGAACACTTGGTGCGGGCTTTGTGGAAAGATCTAGGCAAACTCTTCTTCTCTCCTCCACATGGCTCTACGTGCAGCCAGGGGAACCACTGAGCTCCTGCTCCTTGTGAGGGCTGAGGAACCTGGGATGGGAGAGCCTCCTTCCCCAGTCATTCTTCTCAGGCATTTCTCTTGAGGCATCTACTTGCCCAGACAGAATAGATTTCTCTGGCAGGTTCTCGATCTCTTACCCACCAGAGCACAGGCAGAGATCAGGCTCTGTGTCCCACTCTTCCAATCCTTTGCGGAGAGAGAAGGGAGCACAGTGTTCACCTCCCTCATAAGGAAGGGTGGAAGCAGTGGCCTTTCTTCAAGAACCGAATTCCCCAAGAGTCCATTATTCCAGAGGACCCCCCACTCTCACCCTCGCCCCCAAACCCTGCCCTGCAGCATATTGCGATTGATTGAGTTTTAAAGCTGGGTTGGCTGCCTCCAAGGTTGGCGATGCTCTTGAGTATGGGGACAATTTGGAAAGTCCTGTTTTCATCTGTGCAGTGTCTATCATTGAAAATGAGTTTCTGGGGGCCGAAACTAAACCGTAGCACTTTGTATCTTGCACAGCCCCTAAAGCAGCCATGGAAAAAAAAAAAAAAAGGCGTAACAATGTCCGAAGTTAAAGTTAGTAGCACGGACCACAGTGGATCAAATCTCAGAATTATGTTGATTTTGGTCAGGAATTCTATTTGGAGAATGGCAATGAAAGTGGGGACTAAAAACTCCAAGAAGCCAAACCGCCAAAAGGCATCAGGCAAAGGTTGTGTTTGTTTGCTTCTAATTAAGCTTCTTATTTTAGATCATTGTAGCTTCACATGCAGTTGAAGGAAATAATACAGAGAGAGCCCATGTACTTTTAACCACTCCCTCCAAAGGTATCATTTTCCTATAGGACAAAAAGCATAGTACAAAATCACAGCAAGATATTGACATTGATGCAGCTGAAATACAGTCTCACTGGAAGGGTTGTTGTGCTGAGCGCCTGGTGACCACTAATCTGCTCTTCATGTCTATAATTGATCATTATGAGAATGCTGTGTAAGTGGATCACACAGCATGTACCATTTTGGGATTGGCTTTTTTTCACCCAGCATAATTCTAGAGATTTATCCAAATTGTTGAGTGTATCAATCGTTCGTTCCTTTTCATTGCTGAGGAGGATTCCATGGTCTGTGTGCACCATGGCTTGTTTAACGATTCACCCATTTGAGGCTTTTGTGAACAAAGCTGCCGTGAATATCCATGCGCACATTTTGTGTGAATATAGGTTTTCATTGATCCAGAATAATTGCCCAAGGGACAGGGTGTTTAACCCTCAGGGTGGCAGCTGGGGCACATGAGTTGTTTGATCACGCTTGCAAACGAGGAAAAATGACTGATGAGAAAAAGAAGGTGAGGGCAAGAAGAAGGAAGTATCTTGCCCACCTCCTCATTTCGAGGGGATACAAGAAAGAAACTTATTGAATCATATTGCCAAATTCACGTGTGCTTCACAGTCCAACATTTTAGCGTTCTCTTCATCTGTGCAGAAGCAAATAAGAATAAAAATAGCTAGCGAGGTAGAAACACAATCTGTGAAACCTCCACTTTAAAGATTAACTTTAAAACATGGAACTGAGAACTCTGCAATTACTCCACCAGTTTCGATGATGACGGTGGAATGTGAATGTCTGGCTGGGTATTAATAGGGGGGTGGGGTGGTTCGAATCAGGGGCTTATAAAAGCTGAGTCATCATGATTATGCAGCAAGCCTGAAGCTTTTCTGAGACAAGGACAACCTCTAAATACAAATTTAATGCAATGTAAAAGCTAAATTTTAAGAAAATTTCACTTTCATATTAATGAGGCAGTCTGATGGGGAAAAGAAGGTAATAAGGGCCAGAGTTTGCATCAAAAGCACAGTAGCTAGATGAAAATTTATATCCTACAGAAAATCGCATCCGTTCAGGTAGAGGACATCTTGAGAAACAATCTCAATACAGAAGTAAAAGATAAAGAAATGAGGAGATGATGGATAACAGATGGGAAAGAATTTTAACAGAGAACCAGACTCACAGTATTCCCAAGAGAACACAGAATAAATGAAGCAGAAACAGTAATTGAATAAAAGAGAATTAAAAAAAAATACTTTTCTGATCTCATAAGACTTGATTGGGAGAACAAGCTGGTCAATTGCATTCATAACAAAATTAAAAGATAGCCACACCCAGACTAATTGAGCAACATTTAAAAAAATCTGAATGCCAGGAAATGATTTTGCAGATATTCAAGGGAAAATAGTCCAGCACGTGTGTTACCTTCAAAGAAATAAAACTCACATTGGCCACAGACTCCTTTGCAATTTCAACCTGAAGAAAATTAGTTTGCTTTGAAAAAAGCAAGATGTGATCTTTGATATTTTTTTTGTCTGGAGAATTTGGAATTGATGCATGTAAGCAGGAATCGAAAAACATTCTTAATAGATAAGCTCTCTTGTAATACACTATGATTCCTTTTCCAAAATAGTTACTTATAAGTGTTCTTACCTTTCAGACACACAGAATCATATTTCAAAATGAGGAAGCATGCTTCAAAGAAATTGGATAGGCAAAAAGGATGAAAATGATCTAAACACAGAGTTAAATCATAATAGCTGTTTTAAGTTTGCGCATGAACTTGAAGTCCTGATGGCTCTAATAAAGATGTGGTTTGATGTGGTTTACAATCTCAGATAAGATTGTAGAAGATTGGGTGGGGTTGAAATAATAAGTAAAATCCTGATAGCCCTCCTTTAACATGAAAGAAGTAAAACATTGCTTGTTTTGGCTTTTTTTTTCTCATGAAAATATATAAACATAGGTTGAAGAGGTTGTGAAAAGCTATAAGGTAAATACTGGTAAAACTAAAATCAGATTTTTAATTGCAAAATTACTGAAGAAATAAAAGTAAACACAGTGCTGATAACAAAAAGGAAAAGCAGGAAGGGGAAATAAGAAAATATGATATAAAAGATTAGAAAAGATCTAACAAAATATGACAATAAAAGTAAGTTGTTAAAATTATTTCATTGAAAAGCTTGATTTGGATTATATATTTTTTAAATCTCATTAACTAGCTCTCTATAAGAAACGTACTTCCGGAGAAATAGATGTTTAAACATAACACTCTGAACCCAAAACAAGCACAACAGAAAGAGGGATTGCAAAATTAATATTAGAACAAGAGTTTTAGGTAGAAAACACAAAGCAGGACTTCATT
Organism: Myrmecophaga tridactyla; assembly: GCA_004026745.1. Classification (NCBI taxonomy): domain Eukaryota; kingdom Metazoa; phylum Chordata; class Mammalia; order Pilosa; family Myrmecophagidae; genus Myrmecophaga; species Myrmecophaga tridactyla. Next base: position 1,650 of record PVIY010023536.1, on the reverse strand, counting down.
ACAAACAAAGATAAAATAATTATCTATGGCTACACAACAACACAAAAGAGGTGAATGCACTGAGTGACATAGTATGAAAATTCAGAAAACTAAAACCCATTATTCCGTCAAAAGTCACAACCGAGTGGAAGACTCAGTCCAGCTCTAAATAGCTGTCATCCTGCAGTGACAAAAAACCATCAGATGTGAAGTATAAAGCCAATGAGGTAAAATAATAGAAAGATATTAAGCCTGGTGCTTTATAAAGTTCAAAAAAAATTATTAGTTTGTAAGCACTAAACTTTTGCACATCATATTTAGGCAAAGGATTTGATATGTGAGGATATGGGGGCATTTCATTGGAAATGGGAATTCTAAAACAGGAACCAAATAAAAATACAGATCTGTAAAAAAAAAAAAAAGTCTGAAACCAAACATATATGGAACGGGCTTCATGAAGTGAATCTAGACACTGCAAAAGGACAATTCATGTATTTGAGGACAGGGCAAGAGAAACCATCAAAACCGAGGCCCAGAGAGAGAAATCTACAAAACCTAATGTCTCATTTGTTTTCTATGATGGCTCTTGAAATGATCAGACAAACAAACGCAAAATTATAGCTGTACGGCAGCTACACATGTAAAGCATTCCTGCTACAAAGACTCATAGAAGGGGGGATTTGGATGTGCTTTGAAGAGTATAGTCTAACTTTAAAGTGTAATTAATCATGCCACTTCTCTGCTTAAAACCTATTGGTAGCTCCCTATTGCTTGGGAATAGAATCCCCAACGGCATCCCCTGTGCTCACTGCCCTCCGGGAGCGTGGCCTCTGCCCTGCTCTCCCCACAGCCTGCCCAGTAGCCCCTTGGCACATCCGGCCCTGCCGCCTGGGGGAAGCTTCTCTCCTCTGCCCACTCTCGTCCCCAACAGGTTTCTCTATCATCTGCCTAGAGACGCCGTCCCTGCCCCTCCCCTCTCCTGACCCACCATCTAAGAGAGCATCCCTGCCCCCGTTTGGTCCTCCTGTTTGCTCATCTACCCATTCGTTTATTCACTGTCCCTTGGGACCAATCTCTACCCAGTACTTTGGGTGTTCTTTGTTCATTGTCTTTCTCTCCCACCAGAATGTTTCCCCAGCTCAACCCGAAAGGGGTGTGTTTTGACTGCTCTGTGTCTCCCGCATCTGGAGGAGAGCTTGGCGCTCGGAGCCACTGAGTGAGCATTCGCTGTGACTCTGGCAGTTCTCATTGGCCTTGTCATTGCCATCTCCAAGGAAGGTTTTCTGCAGAAAAAGTCATCTGAGCTGAGACTTGAAGGGTAAGGGATAGGGAACCAGGACAAGATGGGGGACTAAGAATTACAGGAAAATGGAATCAGGTGTAAAGGCCCAGGGGCAGGAAGGAGCATGGGAAGAAAGAGGGGCTGACACAAGGCCAGAGCAGCTGGGGCAGTGAGAGCAGGGGACAGGGTGCAGGTGACCCTGGGGAGGGGGGCAGGAGGGGACAGGGTGCAGGTGACCCTGGGGAGAGGGGGAAGCAGGGGACATGGTGCAGATGACCCCAGGGAGGGGGGAAGCAGGGGACATGGTACAGGTGACCCCGGGGAAGGGGGAGGCAGGGAGCACGGTGCAGTTGGTCCCAGGTAGAGGGGAGGCAGGGAGCACAGCACAG
>PVIY010023535.1:0-39256 GCA_004026745.1 Myrmecophaga tridactyla | reverse complement strand
TCAATACTGTGAGTACTTTTATTTAGATTTAAATTTGATCAAAACATGTGTTTAATTATATTTACCTTGTCTTTCCTCTCAGCCTTTAACTGTGTTAACCATTCTATATAATGTAGAACTTTAATTTGTTATTTGTATACTTATCTATGTCTGGAAGCAGATTCAAGATAGGTGTCAAGAAGAACTCTGTTCCTGCTAGGCACAACTCAGAGCTGAGATGGGATGGCATTACACTTGGTTAAGCCTCCTCATTAGATCATACCGAGTTCACAAAAAAGGTAATAACTCCACTTACAGTACACAAAGGTATACACAAATACAACAACCTATTGTCTCACTACCAATAAGGCAAAGCCTTTGGGAAGAGTACCTGGTACATACTAAATGCTTAATAAAAATGTTGTTAGAGGGAAAAAAAGTGAATGAATTAAATAGAAACTGAGAGATTCTTGGGTCATGTTAATAACATTAATGAAAATTCTAAGAACACTAGTTGTTCCCTAGATCCAGTTTTAGTGTCTTTGAGGTGGTTTTGCAGACTCTTAGATTTTTATAAGATACTCAACCATTATACTTGACCTAGTATGAGCAAGTTTTTATTGTTTGTAACTAAAGCAATCTAAATTAATTGCTTCTTAATGAAAGTGTTAGAATTAGAACCTGAGTGTAATTGTATAAGTGAAATATACTAAGGAAGGAAATATGCTACCAATATAACCACATAATGCATTTCATAGCCAAATTTAATTTATTAGTAAGATTATCCTTTGGCTTGGGTTCTATGACTTTGCTCTGATATATCCAGACACAGAGTCAAAAGTTGATAACATTTGTAGTAAATAAGGAATATATGCCTTTAAAATAACATTTGTGGGCAGTGTGATGGTAGCTCAGTGGCAGTATTCTGGCCTGCCATGCTGGAGACCCAGGTTCAATTCCCGGTGCCTGCCCATGCAATAAATAAATAAATAAATACATAAATAAGTACATAAATAAAATTTGCAAATCTCCAACTCAGCAATAAGTTAAGTGTATTTTCCTATTTGAATTGTTAGTGGACCAAGAGTATACTCAATATAGAACCAATCTTTGTGATTTTGATGGAAATCAGAGTTTACATAGCTATTGTCATGAGTACTATCAAAGGGTTTGGTTGTGAATGCATTTCTAGTTATTGAAGGGCAGTTGTTAAACTAGTGCTACTTTTTTCTTCTGAAAATACTAGAATTCATTTTATACTTTTTTAATTTAAAGCTTAACTTTCATAAAATGACATTGTATTGGATCGATTTTCCTCTGAGAGATCCGCAGTCCATTAAAGTCAGACATGAATGGAATTTTCCACCTTATAACAGGATTACAGAATACATTTCTGCCTTCACTACAGAAAGGTTCTTATTCAAATTAGGTAGGTTGCCTTTTATACCTTCAGAACTCAACTGCATTCACATGCATTAAAGACATTGAGAGGAGGGTCATAAACATTACATATCCACTTGTGAAATGTATTCCATTTTCACCTTGTAGGTCTGGGCATATGCTTCATCCAAGGAGACATATGCCCTTTCCAAAGATGTTGGCTAAGAACCATGATTTCTTATAATGACAAATCCTTTTAGGCATTTATAGGAAGACATTTATATGGAGTTATCAGCAATGGTAGCTGAATTCTTCCAGTCTCCATTTCTCACAAATTCCATTTCTGTTTCATTATGTTCTGATTAGGCAGTGAATATTCATCAAGGTAACTCAAGAAACAGTAATTTATTATAATATAGCTGCATCTTAACCTGGCTTTGCCTTTGTACTCTACTGTTATTCAAAAAATATATATTTTCAGTACCTTTCTCTCTCAGATCTAGGAGTTGTATACATATAGCCTACTGGGCTATTATGAATTCAAGTTCAATCTTTCAAATGCCAGTCATTTTCTAATGGCTGTTTGTACAATTATGCATTAGAATCAAATTTGCAATTTCCATAGCAAATAATAATCATTTGTAAAGTAAAATAAGAGTTTCGCCTTGTTGAGAAATGCAATTTTAGGAAAAAATTGTCTGCTTTGAGACCTTTCTTGGTAAAATGTAACAATTCATACTTAACTAGAATAAGCAGATCTCTTACTGAGGGGAGTAATGACTGACTATAATCAACTGAGAAGAACTTGTTTGAAAGGAAATGATATGATATCTGATAATAAAATTGGGATCATAATTGATATTTAATGGTTGTTTCCCAGATATAGATATAAGTTCAAATCAGGATTTTTCTCAGAGACAAATGCATTAGTTAGGTAAGTCTCATCCTTTAAATGTAAAAAATAATTATGCATATAGAGAGAATAAGTATTACTGTGCTTCAGTTGCCTATAGTCTGGACTCTTTTCTTTTGAAAGAACTTCAAAATGCTGACTTTAAATTAAAGGTTTGATCTACTCCATCATATATTTCAGATAATGTGAGATTAGTGAGAATACCCACCCATAACACCCTTATTCTATTTCACAGGAGGACACTATCTCTGAAGAATTTGCATCTTTGGAATTCACCAGAGGCCAATCTTACTAAAATAAATCATTTATTTTTTATTTAATAATCATTTAATTTTATTAAAATGGTTTAAATAACTTTAAAAATATTAGGCTGTGATTATAATATGAAACTCTAGGTTTTAGAAATTCAAGTCAATCATCATTGGAAGAGTTTTTATGTGATAAAATGTTGGCATTTGGCCTTCCATGGTGTTCAGGCTAGATGGTCCAACATCTCTTTGGAAATTATCTATTTTTTGTTAGCCTGCCATTGTTATTTCTTCATTTCTGCCCAAATAATCCTTCATTGTTTGTTTCCTGCAATATTATCCAAGGTGATATAATAAGTCTGGGTGTTTTTGTGAAATAACTTTTGCATGGTCCAATGCAAAAATCATAGTTTGAAGTCAGAAAACTGAGTTCAAATTCAGGTCTCCCATTTACAAAACTAATTTTGTAATCCTGGTCAATAATATTTAATTTTCTTAAGCCTATGGTCTCTTCTTTAAAATAGGAATAATAATATTAACTCATCATTCTACTGTGGCCATCAACTAAGATAATGTAAGCGAAAACCAAATATATTACCTTGTCCATGCCAAGTATCTCTAAAATTTGGTTCCCTCTCCATTGCCACATCTGTTTTTATCTTTACTCCTACGTCTAAATTGCAACAAATCAAAAGTTGAACAAGGCAGAAATTTTTGTCTCTATGATTCATTTTGCAGGTTATAAAAAGTATTTCTTCCCAATGATGTGTATTTATTCAGACCCCAAAATATGCTTGAAATTTTTCATGCAATTATTAAGGAAATACAGAAATCTCTGTTGGGCACAAAAAGAGTAGCTAAAGGAAAGTTTTGAGCAGGAAGAAAAAAGTCTCACATAAACCAGGTGTTGTCACCCAAATAAGGCCAGGTTGGGCCCTGGTAGATGAGTTTTACAACCATCAAACTTGAAAACCAATATACAGTATGAGAGAGGAAAGCTAGAATTGAACATCAAATGTCAGGACAGTTTTTAGAAAGAATGAAGTGTAAATGAGAGCCAGGAGAGGTTAGTGGTAAGGTTACGAGAAATGATGAAAGTGGATATATTCTTATTTCATTTTTAAGGAAGAGTCTCATTGTTTACAGAATTCCTTTTAAAGGACAAATGTCTTTAAATATCCTCTCTGTTCTTCAGACTTCATCTGACAGCTATAAGAAACATTTTTTAAAAAGTAAGAGATCAAAAAGGAGTTATACTTATCTTAATTCTTCAGGATAACTCAGAATTTTTACTGTCAGCACTGCAGACTACTTGTTTTAGGCTAAAGTAGCCCTAGCAGTCATTTGAAATTAGTTCATCATAAGTTTATTTCCTAGAAGTTAAGATAGGTTCAGAGAAGAGCCCATGGAACCATTGCCTAGACTACAACATAGGCAAGTTTCCGACATCCCATCTTTCTGTACACACGTTAGTTTGCTGCTTCACCTACAGACCAATGGTGAAACTAAAGTGGAATACTAAGCCTCTAATAAGGCAAGTTTGTATAGCTCTGCCCTTGATAACCTGAGGCAATATTACATTTTGAAGAAAAGCATTCATCTTTTATTTGGGTAAGATTTTTATTCACATTTTGAAGTGTAAGCAAGTCGATTATAACTGCATAAGATAGATGGAGTCTCAGTAAGAAACACTAACAACAATAAGCTTACAATTTTTCTGGGCACAGAGTTAATTTGTTATCAATTGGTTAATCTGAGCCTTGCATCAAGTATTGATATGTTAGAGTCCTTCTCTCCTAACAGTATGATGCACATATATTTTATACTCAGTGAATGATTTATTATTTCCAAAACTTTAACTCAAAGTGTCTCATAGTAAATCAAAATATTGCCATAGAAAGGTATATATACTTCCTTTCCTAATCACTTGTTGATTTTTTCACTTGCTCTTCCATATTTGTATGATAAGAACTTTCTTTCTAAATTTAGATAATGGATGTTTAAACATGCTGTGAATTATTTTCTATTAAAGTACAAGAATTGAATTTTACATGTGAGTATGGGTTTGAATATATCATAGAAATATTGGAGTTTGGGATTTCACTATCCAAATTTTATCCATTCCACTTTATCCATTATATATATCACAGATCCTTTCTTTTGTCTTCCACAGGCTTTCTATTACTACCAGCAGCCTAAATAAGAAAGGTTCAGAAAATCAGAAAAAAAAATTAGTGAATTGTTATGGAATATGATGTGCAAGGCTGTGGTAGATTGAAAAAAATGCTCACAAATTTCTCCCATCCCTGTATATACACTATTGCAATGTAACATTGCCATTCCTTTCATCAAGAGTGGCTTTGATTCCCAGCCTGTGCACTTCCCCCCCACCCCAAATCGACAAATGGTACTGTAATAATGGGATACTGACATGGAAAAAGGATGAAATTGTGATCCCCACCAAGCAACATTACAAAAAAAAAATGTATAGATTGGCTATACATAGATCAGGTGTTACAAATCTGGTCTATTTCTTCACCCCTTGAATCTGGGCTTGTCCATGTTACTTGTGTTGTCAAATGAGGCATTAGCACATTGGTGCTTGCTCTTTTATTGATTGCTATTGATGGAGTCCTGATTTTTGCCAGATGAAAATATCTAGACTAGCCTATCAGAAGATGAGAAACCATGTAGGGCAGAGATGTGCCATCCTAGCAGAGCTTATACCAACCATCCTGATATTTACCAGAAGTGTGAGTGAGACCTTTTAGACTATCCATCACTATAGAAGTGGGCTAAGACCAGAATACCTCCCCAGATGACCTAGAAAGTTCTTAGAAATCATACGTGCTTGTTGTTTAAGCCACTGGGTTTTGGGGTAGTTTGTGATGCAGCAAAGGCTAACTAACACAGAAAACGGTATCTGAAGGAATGGGTTGACACTGAATGTTAGTTACTTTGCTTAATTCCTAAAATTATCTCTCTGAATGATGCTTGGTGATAGGTACTTTTTTTTCCTAAGGCTATAAAAGTTTTTACCAGTTTGGGGCTATTATAATAAAGCTGATGTAAACATTCATATTCAGGCTTTTGTGTGAACATAAGTTTTCATTTCTCTGGGATAAATACCCAGGAGTGCTTTGATGCACCGTATGGTGGTTGGATATATCCTTTAAAAAAATGCTAAGTTCTTAGGACTGCACCGTTTTACTTTTCCACCTAAATATACGAGTGATCCAAAGTGAATTGGCTCATTAAAGTGGCTGTCGGTGCCATGAAAATTTACAAGAAGCATTTTTAAGAAAACCATACAACTATATAGGCCTACAAGAAAGAAGAAATATCAACAAGAATGTTGAATTCACCTATTAAAGTTGTGCTGTATGTTTACCTTCCAGACTAAGAGAATAATTTTGCATATGTAACATATGCAAATTGATATTTCTGTAGGAGAGAAGAAAGAGAACTTATGGGATGCATATTTATGCCTTAGTTCAGTTTGAAAGTTGACAAATATTAAGTCAAAAAGGAAAAAAATATATCTAGTATCTTCTGAAGGAAGCCAGAAGAATGAATAACGAGAGTTTGTTGAAGATAAAAATGTGGCACTGGAGCAAGAGAAGAAATATTGGACACATTCTCTTCTACAAGGCTTACTTTGGGGGGCTCTAGAGTATCTGCAGGACTTTTTCCTCCAGGTGTCAGAAATCCAACTTTTGTAAAGAATAGAAGGGGATATTTTGTTTTATATAACTGAGAAATCTATGGTTGTAGATGGATTTAGGAATGACTGAGTTCAAGGATTCTAACAATTTAATATTTTCCCATTCAATATCAACTCAGCTTTATTCCCTTTGGCTATGTCTCTCAAAAATTTCAGAGTTGCATAATCTTCTAACTTGAAACTAATACAAAATGAGTTTTCGATTTAAATTCTGTGGTTGAATATTGTTATTCAGGTCTGTGTCACATGCCCTTTCCTGGAGCAGCTTGTTCAGCTCTAACTGATTAACATGGAGTAAAAGTAAAGGAAGGATATTATCTAAAGGACAATCAGAGATGAAAGAATGGACATTGGACATCAAACACAAAAAATATATAGACTATAGACATTCAAAGATAAGTAGGAATAGAGCTAGAGCTAGAGATAAACATATAAACACAAAGAAAGAATTACGAATCCAAACCTACCATAATCATTCTCTCCTAAGTGGCCCCCCAGAGAAAATAAGGGATGATAAATGAATTTTCACCATTACTGTTGGACATGGGATCCAAATTACAATATTAAGTACAGTGAAAGAATTTAACCCCAAGGAAATTCCTTTATCTGTACTAGATATTTCTTAGCTCAAATGCCTCACTCTGATTTTTCCTTTCTCAACTTACAATTATAAATGTAGAAAGATGGGTTTAGATCCTAGAGCATGGCAGCCAGCAAGGACTACAAGCATCAGTGTAATTTTCTCAATTGCTAGAGGCAAAGAAATGCATGTATTCTGAAATTAGTGCAGTGGGATCAGTCCCCAATTTGCATTACCTTAATAGTCACATAGGAGTAGCAGGATATATATATAAAGAGAGGGAGAGGGAGAGGAGGGGGGGGAGGGGGAGGGGAGGGGGAGAGGGAGAGGGCGAGAGAAGCAGGGGGGAAGGAGGAAAAGAGGAAGAAAGAAGATGTGGTTAGTAATGCAAATACTAAAGTCTTTGATTCTTTCCTATTAAATTATTTAGTTAAAATAGTTTTGATTGATTTCCATTTCCTACAAACTGCATTCTGAGCTTTCCCTTAGACATATATAGCTCTCTAAATTTAAATTCATTAAAATTAAGTAATATTTAAAATTCAGTTCCTCAATTAGACTATCTACATTTAAAATACTCAAAAACTGCATATGACTAGTTGCTAACGTACTTTGCAGTGCAGAATAATATTTCCATCATCACAGAGTTTTCACTGGACAGGAATGGATGACATAATGTGCAAAATTTACCTCTATCTGCAACTAGGATAAATGTTGTATGCACTGAAATAAAAGAGGATCTTCATGTACTAGAATCCTGAAAACGTCTGAACTCCAAATAATAAGAATAGTAAATTTGTTCATGAGTTGTTAGGATGGAGTGTCATGGGGATTGCTAGTCTGAGAACTTAAAGACTTGGATTTTAAGTCCTGTGCAGGTCTAATGATAAAATTTTAGCTCCTCATAAGGAGTAGTAAAATTGAGAATCCAAGCAAAACTAAGGTATTATAAGAACAAAATCTTACTATAGAGTGGAAATTGACAAGGTAATGCTAAAATTTATATGGAGGAGATCCAGAATAGTCAAAACAATATTGAAAAAAAACAGAGTTGGAAAACTCACACTCCAAAATTCAAATCATGTAGCTTATAAAATGAGTAATATTTGGAATATATAAAGAAAGTTTACAGATAAAAAAATAAAAGGACAAATAAACCGATTAAAAATGGGAAGAAGATTTGAATAGACATTTCTCCAAAGAATATATATAAATGGCCAATAACCACATGAAAGATCCTCCACATCATTAGTAATTAGGGAAATACAAAACATCCACAATGTGATACAACTTCAAATCCCCTAGGATGGCTATAATAAAAAAGATGCATGTGTTAGAAAGAATGCAGAGAAATTGCAACCCTCATTCATTGCTGGTAAATGTATAAACATTTTTTAAGAACAATTATTGAAGTAATGGCATGTGCTACAACAAGGTTGACCCTTGAAAACATTATGCTATATGAAAAAAGCTAGCCACAAAAGACCACGTATTACATGATTTTGATTATATGAAATTTTCAGAATAGTAAATCCATAGGATAGAAAGTATATTAGTGGTTGCTAGGGGCTGGGCCTGGGCATATACAGAGATACTGCTATTGGATTCAGGATTATTTTTTTGGGATGATGGAACTATTCTAGACTTAGATAATGGTGATGGTTGCACAACTCTGAATATATTTAAAACCAATGAACTGAACAATTTAAAAGGTGAGTTTTATGATATGCCAATAAAGCTGTTATTAAAAAAAAGAGAAGAAAGAGACAGAATGATGAAAGGAAAATCTAAATTAAAAAAACAAAAACAAAAGCAAAGAAAATTCATAAAATTGGAGTAATTAAAATAAAAACTCATTATGTATGTAAACTGCACATTGTATCTCTGAAGCAAGAAACACTCATTGTCTGAGAAAATCAATTTGATCAAAATTCCCCAGAATTCAGTAAAATATATATGCATATATAAAAGTAAAATATGTAAAAGCAAGTTTAAGAGGATTGAAAAATTAGGAATTCTCTTAATTTAAGAGAATTAAGAATGAGAAGTCTTAACATGTTGAATAGGATTTTCACTGGAGTATTTAGAAATGAGACGAGGCAATATTTGAAGAGTTTCTGGTTGAGAGTTTTTCAGAGATAAAACCCCATGCATTTTCACATTGAAGGAACAAAATAAGACATATATTGGATTGGTAAAAATAGATACACACCCATTGCAAATTAGTGCAAGTAATCTGAGAAGGTCTAAGTAAAAAGACAAATGAGAGATTACCCACCGAGACAACTGACTTTTCTCAACGGCAACAGTGGAGGCCAGAAGAATTCAAAATAACAGCCTCAAAGTAATAATGAAAAATAATTGTCAACCTACAAGTCTTTAATCAAATTGTCCCTTACAGACCCACATTTAATAGAACAACCTCAAAACCTTGGAGAGAGGTGTTAATGCACAAAGAAATTTGTAGACATTGACTGATTCCCCCCCCCAAAAATTGATTATGTGAAATAACTATTATAAAGAGTAATTTGAAAAGTATTACAACAAGCTGGAACGAAAATACAGGCTGACTTTTATATTTACAAAATCTGATTGTTCTAAGGACCTTGTATAATAATGAAGAGGAAAGAACACAACATAGAGAAAGAGATTTGATACCAGATACATGAATATTTGAATGCTTGATCTATTACAAATTAATTTACCTGATTTTTATTTACATGCCTACTGTAGATTACAAAATTGATTAGACAGTGGGTTCTAAAGAGGGTTGACACTAATTTACTTAACATTTGCTGACAGTCTCTCTCTGTTAACACCAGAAAAAAAATTTAACAAAACCAACGCAAAAGCAAATAAAAACCATCTCTGTAACTTTTGTTGCCTGGATCCCATAAGTAAAGCCACTTTCCCAACAAAGAGTCCTATGAGTTTTATTGTTTAGGCAGCAGAATTAGCTGGAAAATCCAAACTGTGGTCAAAAACGGGAATTTAAGATTTAGCTGTAGGACAGAACTAAACACCAGTGCTTTAGTAATGTTGAGGAGAAGAGTAAAATGCTTAGATCAGAGCTCATCAGCATGAAGGATATAATATGAAATAGGACCAACAATCCAGGAAAAAGTGTGTTGGAATTCCATTTTGATTGCTGCTGGTCTTATCTTGCAAGGCCTTGGCATGGAATTTGAGGAACACGCACAGGGTCAGTTCTTATTATCTCTGAAATGCCATAGTACTCATTGTCTGCTTCCAGTCATCCTCTCCAAGTAAATTAACCCAGTTAATTCCCAACTGTAAATTATTTATTTTTTCCATTCCTCCTTCGTTAGCCCCTGGAAACCTCTATCCTAACCCATGAAAGATTTCCTGCCATAACCTTTTCTCAAGTCTAGAATTGAATAAAAGATGTTCCTTGTCCATTGTTAAATGATTTCATCTGATATGGCTCTAGTTGACAAAACACTCATCTACCCTACACTTCTTAATTCTCTTGAACTCATATCTGATGTAGTATATGAAAACTCTAATACTGAGAGAATGAAATATTTCTACCCCTTATATAGTGTGCTTGGAGATTTCATCTTCAAGGTTGTAATGAACTTCTCCAGGAACTGTTTCTGAAACTCCTGCCAAATTTTCTGGGTATTTTTTTCTTCAGACAGAGGCGGGAAATTTGAGCACTGAGGGGAGCTGAGTGTAGATGAGTGGTATCAGCACACACTGACTGTTTGAAAACAGCACCCTGCTAGCAGAGGTAATTTTTTATTGTGTCTGAATTCAAAGAACAGATGATTGCTGATATAAGGCCTTTTCACCTGAAAGTTCCATTGATCTCTCAAGAGACTCATAATCCAGTTAGGAAAAAGTAATGAACAGTTTCTATAACTCCAGACCAGCATGAGAAAATTTCTAAAATGGTATTAATAAAAAGCTATTGGAGGTTAGAATCTGGTATGAGGTTTAGAGATGGCTTTCTGTAGGATTTGGCATCTGGGGTGAGAAAGAAAACCAAGAATCAATTATGATTGTCCAGGATGAGAATGAAGGGAAGAAAATTCTTAGCACAACTAAAAGTAAGCACACAAAAGAAAGGCATGCATAAAAATAAAGGGGCAAGATAAATGAAAAGATACTGAAAGTAGTTAAAAAGGCAGGCAGGTATGATAAGAGATTTGATTAAAGATGTAAATCTTAGCCAAGTAAAGAGTAAAAAAGATGAAAATTTTAAAGATTTTCTTTTTTTGCCAAGTTACTAGCATTGCTGGCATTAAAATAAGAATCTGATCAGTTGCTTCTCTATATCGACAGAAAGAGTTGTTTGGAAGCTGTATTAGCACAGTTCAAATCTTTTGGACAGATATGATTCTGCTGCAGTTGAGTTTGGGCTAATTAAAACCAATAGCTGCCAGCAAATTCATTAATCCCCATCCTGTTTATAGATCTGTTGTGAAGAATGATCATTTATTATCTTAAGACCCTGTACCTTCTTGAGAACTATTATTATGTAAAAATATGGACAGAGAGTAGCCATTGGCAAGAACTGTTAATCTTTTCAATTCACACTTGAATTGTAAAATTCAAGCACATTATCCCTCTTTGAGAGGCAGTAATGACAAGTTGGTTTAAACCAAGGAGGCCTCTGTATAAATTAACAGATGTTTTAGTTGAAAATATAAGTGTCAACGTGACCTTAATTAATGAATTTGTTAATAGTTCTTCACAGAGTAGGATAATATGTCATGTTTAACCTAGGTAAAGTGAAATAAACTGGAGTCTTTAAAGTCAGACAAACATAAATTAAAATCCCAGCTTGGATCTCATGATCTTCCATAGCCTTTTAGTAAATCATCTGGTTACTCACTGTAAAGTGGGACTCATACCCTCTTCTTAGTGTATGGTTGACTAATATCTGGTATCTAGCAGGTATTCAATGAAAAGATTCTCATATGTACTTTCTTGGAATATAAATCTGGATAATTGTGTTTACTCCCTGTAATCTCCCCAATTTTTGGTCAAGCAGTCATTCCAGCCAAAAATGTTAAAACTATTTTAACCAATATCTCCATGTATGCCAAGTGCATTGTCTTCTTTAATTGGGTGTGTATGTGTGCATGTGAATGAAAGAGAGGGGGGGTGGGATATGTTTTCATGTTTGTGTACATATGCATGCTTGGATTTGTGAAAATACTAGAAGGAGTGTTCTTTATTGCCTTTTGGCCAAATCTTATTTCTCTGATTATTATTGAGATAATTCTGGCTGTGCTATCTAATTACTGCCAGAAAAAAGGGTTTTAACCTCTTTTTGAATTAAAATCCTCATTTGGGGTTACCCATCCCCCAGATTTTAAACTAACTGCATCTAATAAACTCATATAATGAGTAAACTCATTTGATTATCTTGGCATAGATTCTGTAACTTGTTTATTTTCATAGGCATCCAAAGAGTTCATTGCTATCCTTTCCTGAGACTTTTTTATGAACCAGGTGAACTTTGATATTACCTAATAAAAAGAATGCCCAGTCTAAAAGAAGTGCAGCATATAACACTGTCATTGAATTTTGGGGGCCTTACTATTTTATTATTATTACTTTTTTTAACCAATCTTATGAAGAAAATGTCAGATGACTTTAATTTTTCTTCATAGCATTTATGAACACACCAGTTCTAGGCCCTAGTTTTAGTTCAAGTGTTCACTGGGAAATAATATCTCATTCATGGCTAAGCTCAACACTTTCCAGACCTTCCAATTTATCAGATATATTCACCATTAGTGTTGTTCATGAATATTTTTGTTTTCCTCTGAAGGTAGTACTACCTTGAAGTTACCTGGGACCATGTGACTTGCTTTGTTCAATAAAACATGTAATGTGTCAAATCAAGGCAGTAGCATTTGGGAACCAATACATGTTAGCTGTCAACATGTTGAGCTGTCATGTTCTCTTATACCTTCCATGATGATCATCCAGATGGTAGAGTATGCCACATCATGCCTACCTGATATGTGATGAATGATTATTGTTTTAAATCATTAAAATGTAGAGGCAATTTGTTACCACAGACCTGATCCATCCTGGCCAAAACATGGATGAATGACCGAAGGTTATACTATCCATCAGTTTCATGCTTAGCATACCTTGATTATTTCAGAGCATTAGAAAACTATTTGCCAGTACAATACCTTTTCCTATCAGGCAAAATTTACTTATTTTGAAATGTGTCCTGATAGGATGGTTTTACCTGTACAAAATACTTTTATATACCTTTATAAGCAAAGATTCCATGAAATTCATCATGCTAACTGCATTCCAATAGCAATCAGGCACTTCCAACATAGCACTTTTCTAAAATGAGGTGAAATTTGTGTTTTGACATTCCCAGCTGAAATAAAAGTCTAGCGAGTGCAGTTTTTTTATTTTGTTCATTTTTCTAATGCCTAGCATCTAGTAAATTGCCTCATACAAAATATTTACTCAACAGATACCTCATGAATTCAAGTCGGATCATGGTCACTGTGCAGTTATTGCTCATTGCTTGATGTGCTCTGTCTTCTATAATCCATAGGACAAATTTTTTTCTGAAGTAAGTACCAGAAATATTTCTAATTCTCCTAAATATCTAGTATCATTTTTGACATTCAGAATCATATAACTTGTTTTTCCTTTTCTTATTGGTTGATAGAAAGCCAATCCAAATTTGACATCTTCTAATAATCGGTATATATACTGCATGGTTTCACTTTAAATCTAAATGTGTGCTTCTTTATTATGAACATTTTCCCTTTGTATAATTTTCTTATTTATTTTAGCCATATTTTAGCCATTTATTTTACCTTGTTATGTTGCATTATCTGCATAGTTTTTATATACCTATAATACCTACCTACATTTATACAAACACACATATAAACATTTTGATATTTTTCTTAGTAGATTTGTTATCTGTTTTCATTATGACCAGTTATTATGTATTTTTAAAATTTAAATCCTTTAAAGGATACAAAAATATATACATTTCATTGTGAAAGTGTTACGGTTCTTAGACTAAATAATCTGACTATATGGCTGTACGTATAAAGGGCAATTTAGTCTTTGTGAAATTATTCACTGATTCAAGATACTTAATTAAGGAATTAGACATTGGGCATGAATTTTTCTTACTAGCTCTATTTCAGTATATTTTAATCTGAACTATATTTGTCTGTTAAATAGGATTACTTAGCAATGGCAGAACCCATGGTCATTCATTGCTCAGTCATTACCAGTTTTCATTTATAGTTGAAATGAATATTTTCCTCAATTATATTTTTTAATCATTCTCAGTCTTCCTTTCTTTTTTCTAACAAAAGATATTAAGCCTTGAAAAAATTCTTGCAGATTAATAAAACCCATTAGATTAGATTAATATACATGGGTTGCTCAACTATTAATTTAAGCAGACTTTCATTTTCCCTTTTTTTGATTACATAGGATGTTGATTTATGGTAATAAAATAACCAAAACCAAACTGTACTTTTGAAATGCGAAAGTCCTCTTTACATTATCGGTCTTAAACTCGGCTACTTTGTCTTATAAATTACAAATTACAGGCCCTTTTAAATGGAAAGGTATCCATTGCCTATGCAGTAATAATATCTACAAAATGATTGTCTGATTAATGGATCATTTCAGTATCATTAATGTGCTATTGGGTTACCATAGAGCATTGTGAGCATATCAGAAAAACTTTCATAATATCGTTTTAAACATCCTTGTTGTTTACCTAGCCCAGAATTCAATTTTCTTAGTTAGTTTTGTTGGTTATGGCTCTTGAGTTTGAGAGAGAAAAGTGTTTTTGTGACAAGGTTAAAAGAGAAAAAGTATCATTAAGGCCAATGCTCTACTTCATTTTGACAAATGCCAAGAATATCAGTAGAAATAGTTGATTATGTCTCTTAGGAAAATAGGATACTCAGAGCTATTCCTGAGATTGAATTTGTATGACTGACCTTGGGACCCAGAGTGGCCATAAAAAGGAAGAATTTATCTGTCAACAATTCCTTTGGACATGTAAACTTGAGTTTACTGGGAAGAGTAAGGATTATATCTGGATTATATTCAATCATATTGCCTTGGGAGAGACCATGGTAGAATGTTAGAACTCAACTCATTCATAATTCAGAGATGATTTAGAAGAACATGTCCTATAAAAGTGCTTGGATTGAGAGGACACATAGGAAATGGCAGGTTAAGAGTTAAGTAGATTAACTCTCACTTCTCCTGTAGGTAAATATGGACTGTGTAAAGCCTACAGCTAGAAACATTGTGGCTTATTAATTGTCCTTTCCTGAGAGTGTCTGAAAATGAAAGACAAACTTCTACCAAGATGTAATGGGGTGGGATTAGTAATCCTTTGGTCATCATGCATTTCATTCTTTTTTTTTTTTTTCATCATGCCTTTCAGACGTCACACATAATTGGCTTCTAGAGCCTATCAGGTGCTTAAACACATTAGGTAGCAAATGTGAAGGACATGACAGTCAGTGAATTTCCAAACTCAAGCAGGCATTTATTCAATCAAAAGACACCAAGCACCTACTTTGTGGTGCCTTTGTCTATTTTCTGAGGATATTATTAAGAATTGGAGAGGCAAGGCTTCTATCCTCATGAAATCTCTATCCCAGTGGGGTTGGGACAGGCCTAAGAGGTGTTAAGCTATTCATTAATCACATGATTCAATAATTACAATTGCCAAAAGTGCTATAAAGGAAGAATATAATATGCTAAAAGAACTGAAAAAATAAATAAATAAGGAGGAGACCAAACCTAAGTCTAAAGGGCAGCAAAGACTTTTTAAAATCAGGATGTGAAGCTGAGATGGGATTAGGATGAGGAGAGTGAAAAGCAGGGTTGCTTTATGCTAAGGCTCTGAGTCAGAAAATAATCTGATTCCAGGAGATGTGGAGAAGCTGCTGTGGATGAGTTTCCATTACAAGGCAAAAGGGTGAATAGAACAAGGTATGACTCTTTAATTGGGCAGGGACCTAATCATACATGGTTTTCTGGGTCATGCTATCGATGTTGATTTTATCCTAATACCAATGGGAAATGAGATGTTACCTCATTTTCTTCCTTCCCCATGTCTGTGGAGATCTTAGGACCCATTCAATATGATCAATGGCAGATAGGTTAAGGTGCACTGGCCCCTGGCACTAAGGTTTGAGGCAGTGATCACAAGTATTCTGTGAATTCTTTACAGTGGTAGATCATTTGAGTCAAATCATATAAAGTCAGATTTAAAGTACAAACAAGTAACCCTTAGTTTAACCCTAAATTAAAATATGGACTATATAGTTAACAGTACAATTATAAAAATGTAGTTTCGTCAATTGTAACAAATTTTCTTCACCAAGACAAGGTTTAATAATAGGGTGTTGTACAGGAATCCTGCATTTTATGTGTGATTGCTCCATTTTATTATTTCTTTAATACAATAAAAAATTTTTAATAAAAGAATCTTTAATCCACCACTAGAGTTGACCCTTACCAATATAAACATTAGTTTGAGACCAATGTATAAAAAATCCAATTTTGGAGCAATATGGATACTAGGGAAAAAGTATCTTGGGAGTATCATCAGCATGCTGTGTCCTGGGTTGCAAGTTTCTCTATTTCTTTGTACTATCAATAAAGCAGCCTGGCTTGTAAAACTTCCCTTAGCTTTTCAATGTGTCCTATTATTGCTCTAATGTGGGAGGGCATAATGGTCACAAGTATAAAAGCCTTTTTTACATTAAATTACACAGAATAAATTTCCCTGCTCAGAAGATGATAGCAGCTGATTTCTTCAATTTAGTTTCAGAAGATTCTGACATTAAATCTGAAGCTACCACAGAGTGATCCAACTTTGAAGATTACAGTGATGATAATGGGGCTTCTAGTGAACTAAATTAATGTTTATGGCTTTTTCTTTCCTGCTTTCATTGTTGCTGCTGCTACTCCTGCTGGGGCTTGGTTTTGGTGTATGTGACTTTCTTTGCAGTTTTGGGTTTTGAGGTTGGCTTTAAGGATAGAAGTAGAATAATGTACATGCAAATCAATAAGATGCTACAAAACCTCATGTTTTCTATAGCATTGACAGTGAAGCCGGCTAGACTATTTACTTTTATTTTTGTAACAGCTCTCAAGATTTTGTTTTGCTACCAAACTAATATTAGAATATCCTTGAAATGAAAACAATTCTAGTCATAAGTGTTTAGATTCTCTTGATTGATAGACATGCTTACATAACGTTAATTTATATTGTCATTGTTTATTATTTTTCTGTAAAATCAAACCTTATATTTATTATTATGACTTACTCTTTTTTTCTTTCAAAGCAAATTCATTATGACTTTAGAAAAATATCATTATTCACCAGATTCTCATATGTATAACAATTTTTAAGCATTTTGAAAAGATAGTTCTCTGACTGGCTTTATTTGCTCTTTTAAAATTTAAAGTCTCATTAGGAAATGTTTTCAAATGGCTCCATAGTTTCTACCAAACACACATAACTTAATTTATGTAATGTATTACCTAATGGAGTTTGATTCCAATTTTTCACTTATAAATATTAGTCAACATGGGGATGCTTTTAGAGAGACAAAGCTATTGTAAGGTCCCTGCCCCCAGTGGCTCAGGTTACTTTGAAATGAGATAAACAGGAGAGAGAATTACCTTTTCCCCAACAGGAAAGTCTTCATGTAAACTCATTTTCCTCCAGGAGCAAGGTCTGTCTTCCCCTCAGAAGCATCAACCTGACTTTTCACAAGGCTCTGGGATGCTAACTTGAAATGCTCTCAGATAATTCTCCTTACAGATGGCATTGACATGTGGATCACCTATTGCCTATCTGCTATAATTATTTCTGCCAGAGTAGGCTCCTTCATTTATACTATAAAATTGTTAGGTGCCATGGATTGGTGTCCCTCTTTATTAACATTACCCCACTAGCACTGCAATTTCTTCTTGGAATGATGAAAATACAGTGCATCATTGGTTTCTTCTTACTGACCCCTAAGTTGCAAGCTTCCCTACAAAAGCCGGTTCCTTAACTCCTACTGAGTGAAATTGTGGTATTTGCCATCACTTGCCTCACCACAATCCTGGAACATAAACTTTTGTGTACATTTCTCATTGTTTCTTTAAATAAGTAAGATAAATAGCAAACATTTGGCATTTCTAATACTTAAAATGCCAGGAAATTTGCTGAAGCTTATAGCAAATGAACAGGCTTTCATTGAAAGTTCTATTATTTATTGAAAGTGTTCTATTTACATACTAACTTACCCATTTGTGGGCCATATATTTCTCCTACCTAGAAAATCATTTTCTTAACATCCACATCTCAAGAGTCACAGTAGGAATTATGACTGGCAATATGTCGAGTAGAACAGTTTTCCTAGCTCTTGGTTTGATATTTGGCTTGACTGTTACCTGTAAAGAATCAATGTGGCTGGCCAGTACAAGCTATCTAGAATGCTGATGTCTATGGGCCACATGTATCTTTTTTGCATGGGTTTATTGCATTCTATAATAGCATTCTTCTTTGAGGTTCATCTTAACCAAAAGAGGGGAAATCTATAGTAACATCCAATAAAACAAATAAAAAGCAATATTATTAAAAAAAAGAAAAAACAAAAACAATTCAAAAGGTAGCAGTGATTGTGCCCGGACCGATAACAGACTAATACAAGGAGTGATGACCTGGTGGAGTCTGTTGGTGATGAGGTCATAAAATGTGACAAAAAGAGATTGCAGTTTTTATTGTTCCATTGATTTCACCTTTTCCCTTTTTGATATGAAGTGGCTAAAGGACTTTTTATTTTGTTACTCACTGAGTCTAGGGAATGTGCAGAAAGAATGATCTTGCCTTCTAATAAGTGCTAACTATGTTTAGAGATGGTCAAGTAAGTTTTGTTCAAGGAAAAACTAAACTGAACTGTGCTTCTTGCAATAAATTTAGGGTATGTGATAAACATAATATTCAGTTCATTAGATGATATATAAACTTCAAGAGCAGATGGGCTTTCAGAAAACAAAGATCCTATTTTCAGGATATTGTCTTTGAGTATTTTAAGAGCAAAGAAAGGCAAATTTAGAACATTATTAGTGCCATAGACGTGATGTTGCTTTGAGGTATTTTTGTTACATCAGAACAAGTTTTCTGATTTTAATCTGGTGTAATTGATGCACAGATGTGGTGTAATATATACTAAGATACAAAGATAACTGGTGATGATTATAGGCTTAAATTTTTTATTTTACAAACTTTCTATCAAATCACCAGTATTTTGTATAATACAATTGTTTTGATATTTGAACTCCAGGAATCTGGTAAGACTAAGTTGAGTAAAGTTTTTTTAAAATTATATTAAAATCCATTGGCTATGTAGAGGACTCTATATATTCTCCCCAACTGGTATCACTGAGGAAATATTATGCTTATTCAATCTTGAGCAAGTCATTTAATTTTTCTGACTGTTATCTCATGTGTAATATTAGGGGAATGAAATGACTTCCAGATCAAGCATACTGTGTTTCTGTGACATAGGATTCACTAGTGAGATAAACATTTTCCCCAAAAGTATCAGAATGAATCTGAATAAATGAACTTAAGTCAACTGCAAAGAGAAATATGGTCTATCAGCCTTATCTTCACCTTCTGACGAAAAAGTCACTAAAGAGTTGAAGACAGTGCTTCAAAAGCAAATGGACATAGAAAGATACATATCTGGCATTATTAGCCACATAATATGGATAAGAAAAATGACCTTCATCAAGTTTAACCTTTAATTAAGTCAAGGTTACAAGAGTATGAAAATTGAACTCTTGCAGCTTCTTTCCAAAATAAATGCTATTCCCAGTATTCCTTATGATCTGTCCTTTTTCAACTGTTCAGACTGGGAATTGTTTAAATAACATGGTTGTCTTTTTGTTAATAGAAACCATACAGTGCATTGGTTTACCTGCTTTACTTTTCAAGGTGATGTCTAAACATGGCCTGTATTGTATAATATTAATCTGCCCACAAACATTTTTTCCTTAAAAACTATGATTATAGAATTTAAAATACTCCATTTGGAAGTGACCTTAGAGGATATGTAATATAAACTATTCAGTTTATAAGTTTGCAAAATATGCTTTACTGAAAGCAACATTTTTAGGGTCCCATGGCTAGTTATAGAGAATATAGTATAAAGTAGATGAAAAGCCATAATTTTGAACTTTGAGCTGAGAACTCTTAAGAAGCTTAAGGATAAAAGATAGCTGTGAAATTTTATCATAAAATGTTTGAATAACATTATTATAATCCTAGTGGCCATTAACATTAAAATTTGATTTCTTTGTCTATTATATTGGTTGTCCTAAAAATTAAGTATAGAATTTTATCCTGTAAATATGGGATGGTTGCCTTAAAGAAATAAACAAGAACTGTGAATGCAAGGTGTGCCACTTTGAAGCTATTATATACCCCAAGAAAAGCCATATTTTAATCTTGATCAACTCTTGTGGGACCAGCCATTTCTTTTAATCCTGGTTCAGCAATGTAGAGTGAATACTTTTGATTAGATTTATCTCCATGAAAATGTGACATGCCCAACTGTGAGTGTGACTGTTTGATTAGATGGAGATGTGACTGTCCATTCAAGGTGGGTCTTGATTAGTTTATTGGAGTCCTTTATAAGAGGAAATATTTGTAAGAAACCTCAGAGCCACAGAGAGAGCAGATATAGATGCTTAGAGAACAGATGCCACAAGAACAGAGTCATGGATGTTTGGAGATGTTTGGAGCCCCGCAGACATTGCCGTGTGCCTTCCCATGAGATTTTAAGCAAGCCAGAAGCTGGAGATAGCCAAGCAAAGTCAAGAGATGAAATCCAGCCCTGGAGAAGCAAAGTGAGGAACCCCATGGGATCAGAGAGACTGAAAGCCACAAGGGACCAGCAGATGCCAGCTGCATGCTTCCCAGCTGACAGAGGTATTACAGACAGCATCAGCCTTTCTTGAATGAAGGTAAACTCTTGTTGTTGCCTTACTTTGGACATTCTCTTGGCCTTAGAACTATAAGCCTGTAACTTACTAAATTCCATTTCTAGTATATTGCATTCTGGGAGCTTAACAAACTAATACACAAGGTATTTCACTGCTTGAAACAAAGTGTTTAAATCATGGAATTTTACATTGTGTCATTTTACAAAAATATCTGAGTTTTGAGATCCTTATCATCTGACCACCCCCCCCAACCTACTTTTTCCTTCCTAGTTTATTATTTCCCTTTCCCTGAACTCTTTGCTGCAATTTAATTGGGCATCTTCTCCAGCTATGTGTGTAACCCATGCTTTACCAATTAGGATAACTAGTTATTCTGTCCCTTTCATTTAGAATCCCCTTTCTGTTGCCATTTCTTGAATTCTTATCTTCTCTTCAAATATCTTCTCATGTGCATGTACAATCTCTTATTGCAATGTTCACAGATTACTCACACCTTCTAAATGTTATTTTTATGTTTTATTAAGCTATCCGTTGACCTTGTCATAATCATGATTAGCACTATTAATAGTAGAATTAGTGAGAAATACAGTAACACATACTATAGCTTGGTGATGTTTTGGATTACTCTGAATTGTAACTACTTTCTTACTGTATTTTCCTGTACCTGTTTTCTTACAGTTCTTTAATAGACCATACACTTTTCATATATCTGAACCATCTTTATATTGTAGGTGCTACACAGAATCTGACACCTAATATATATTATATATATTGTTGTTGGTTTTCATAATGAACTGGAAATTTCATAATTTGATTATTAGAAATCTCTTATTTTGAAACAAATAAAATAGCACAGTTCCAACTATGATGATAAATTTATGTATATTATTGTCAAAAATACCTAAAATAATCCCAGAAATAAATTACTTATTCAGGGATTCTGTTAAAATGGATATTAGATCAACCACTCTTCTGTTATAACCTCTCCAGTGGTTTTTGACTTCTCTCAGAATAAAAGTCTGTCTTTTTTTTTTTACAATACCTCTCAGGGAAAACCTTAAATGATATCCTCTCATCCTCTCACTTACTCTGCCTCAGCCTCTGTGCTGTTTCTTCTTGACACAAGACATCTTCCAGCTCAGGGCCTTTGCATTTGCCTCTGCCTAGATAATGGTCTTTCTCTACATACTGCAGGGCTAGCTTCTTTACCTCCCCTTTTCACTGTGTTTTGTAATGTGTAAGGCTGTCTCTAACTACTGTAAATAAAATTGCAACTGTCCTCTCCCCCCTCCCCCTCACACACATTGCTCAGTATCTTCCTTCCCTGCTTTATTATTCTTCATAGTACTCATACCGGTTTGAAGCTATTATGTACCCCAGAAAAGTCATGTATTTTAATCCTCATTCACTATAGCTGGGTAAGATCATTCTGATTGTTTCCATGGAAATGTGACCCACCCAATTGTGAGTAGTAACTTTTGATTAGACACATGAAGATGTGTCTCTACCATTCAAGGTGAGGTTGCTTACTGAAGCCCTTTAAGAGGGAGCTATTTTGGAAAAAGTCTTAGAGCCTCCAGGACGGACAGAGCAACCAAAACCAACAGTCTACACAGCCAAAGATCTTTGAAGATGAAGAAGGAAAATGCCCCCAGGGGAGCTTCGAAAGAAGAAACCAGGAGAGAAAGCTAGCAAACATCACCATGGTCCCAGCTGGTAGAGAAACCCTGAAATTTATCAGCATTTCTTGAGTGAAGGTAACCTCTTGTTGGTACCTTAATTTGGACATTTTCATGGCCTTAGAACTTTAAACTTACAACTTATTAAATTCTGCTTTTCAAAAGCCATTCCAGCTTGGGCATATTTATTGCATTCTGGCAGCTTACAAACTAAAATAGCACTTAACACATAATGCTTCATGGCATTCATTACTCTCTAAAGCACCATATTACTTATTTGTATTCCCCATCAAAAATGTATCTTTTAAAATGATAAGGTTTTTTCTTTGTATTGTTGATGTATCCTCTAAGCCTAGAACAATTTCTGACTCATAATAAGTGTGTAATAAATGTTTCTTTAGTTAATGAAAAACCAAGTCAATTTTAGCTTTTGTATATCCAGAAATGAACACTTCAGTCATTAGGATTTCTACCATTTACTAGGCCATATTTTGATTTTGAACAGCAGAGAAAATTTCCTTGGAATATTTGTTTCTCAGTAACATGTTTTCACTCATTTCCTGCCATGAAGTTTTCCCATGGAAGATTGTGTGCTTCATGTCTCAGATGTCTCGGATGACTGTACTATTAGTCAATTGAGTTCTGCTTCTTAGAACATAATTATGGTCTCAGGAATAATAACAGTAGTAATAGATGTAATTCCCAGATCTTGCCTCAGTTTTAGTTAAAACTAACTGGTCTTTTTCTAAAATAATAGGCAAAAGGGCTGAATTGTTTTACTTCTATCCTCAACTTGAATCTTCTAGTTCAGGAGGCAGCAGATGATGAAACTTGGCATTGATTTGCTCCACTTGTTTCTTTGTTTTGCTTTTACAACTTGCAAGCTAACAATAGTTTTTACATTTTTAAATGGTTTCTGAAGTGGATTGAATTATGTACCTCAATTTAAATATTGAAATAATTGAAACAGTTGAAAGCTGTTAGGTACCCATGAAAAGCCATGCCCTTTTTCTTGAATCAGTCTTGGGGGACAGCCACATTTCTTGTAATCTTGATTCAATATTGTGGGGTGGAAACTTTGTCTGGATTGTGTCCATGGAGATGTGACACACCCAGTTGTGGCCAAGGTCATATCAGTTTCTCAAAATAGAGTAGTAATTGATTGTTTGAAATGAAAAACTCCAGACTGTTGAACTCCCAACACTCTTTCTCCCTTCATTCTTACTTCCAAAACAACAATAATACAAGTTTAATTAAGGGAAAAACAATTAAGACCCACTGAATAAACTATCAGCTCCTTATAGTTTAAGATTTCCAGTGGGCTGTACACTGCCTTACTTTTCAGCACTGTCTTATGTTTTCTGCTCTGCTCCAGTAATATATGAAGCAAGATGGAACTTGTCAGCTGGTAGCTGGGAAAATAAAGAATTCTTGCTAATATCCAAATATCCTATCTGGTGGTTGGTCATGACTTTGTGCTTACATGTTGCCACATCTGGGGGACATCCCCATCTTTGAATGGCAGGCCATGAGTAAAAGCTATGCTGAGTAAAACAAGATCAAATGTCCCCGAAGAAAAGCAAAAGGATTTAAATGTCAGACCATGAATATTTTACAATGCAGTGATCCTCTGAATAATATTTCATAGAATTTCCTTTGACGTTTTTGAATATTGAGGTACCTGAGAGATATTGCTTTGAGAGAATAGATGATCTATTAATTTTTTTATGAATAAAGAACAGTTGTAAGTCCTTCGCATGTGTTAACGTTTTCATGGAAAATTGGATTTTTTTAAATAAAACTATATGTTTTCATGGAAAAGTGCTTATGTAAGATTTTATTTGACATAAATGAAAATGGGAGCACAAGGTAAGTGACAATGGTGTGCTTGAAAGAGCCTAACTGAGAGTCAGTGAGAAATTGACCAATCTATGCTTCCTGCATTTCCTTTCAGTGAGGGTGGAATTGAAGTTTAAGACAGGTTAGGCCTTAAGGGTCATCACCAATTAGTCAATTCTTTCATGTATAAACTAAAAAAAAAATGTTAATAATGTTCTTTATTGTAAAATCACATATATATTTATATATGTACATATATACATAAATACACATAGACACATGTACACGCATATTTCTATATATCTCATATAAAGCATTTTTTTTTCTTTTTAAGTTCAGACAGCCATTATGATGAGTCCTTTTCCCAGGGAACTATAACATATACAGTTATTAGTGTATTATGTTTTCAATTCCTGCTGATTTTCCTGATTGAATTGCTTGCTGTTATTTAGTGTTTGCTGGCATGAATAGGCAGGGAGTCAGTTTAGAACATAGCACTACATAAGAGTTACTGTCTAATGTTACAGGCAATACTAGTCTGGTAAACAAAGTGTGGTATATTTGGGGGAAAAATGAAGATGATTTGAATGAGATATGGATATGATAGCAGTTCAGAAAAGCTGATAGATAATTTCCGTAAGATTTCCACAATTAAATAATTCAGAATGTTGAAAAGATGTTTGGGTCTATTTATCTTGCCATTCCATGTTTTTTTTTTATTTGCATGGGCAGGCACTGGGAAATGAACCTGGGTCTCCGACATAGCAGGCAAGAATTCTGCCACAGAGCCACTGTCGTACCACCCAATTCCATGTTGTTTTACACAAAGATTTCAAAAATAAATTACAGCTCTTATATTCTCAGTGGATAGAATTTGCTCGAGCTTTAGTTTCTTTAAGTGCCACACAACTATTAAGTAAATGCTTGTTAATTACATTGAAATAATACATGGCTTAGTTCTAGATAAAATCAGTGAAAATTATAATATTTAGGGGGCAGAGATGATAGAAAGCTGGATCTTCCATGATAGAAAGAATAGAAGGATAAGGAAGTATTTCACCAAATCCAGTCAATTAGAGTGTTGTTATGCATTAGATTTGAAAATACCTGGATTTCCAGCATATGTTGTACCTAAAAAATATCTTCTGAATCCAACAAGCTATATTGTCTTCCCTTTTAAATAAAAATTCTGTTCTGAAAGTTCATGCTTGAACCTAAAAGTAAAATTTAAAATGTTATATATGGCCTCTAGATCTTTAGGTATCTCAAAATATATATATATATTTTCCTGTGAAATCCATTTGAATTCTATTATAATATTGTGATTTCTTGTTTCTAATACCTATATGCTTTGTTTAAGGTCTTGAGAAATGCTACTGATTGTGCCAAAGAAGTAGTGCCTTTAGCCATAAGAAAGTTCAGGAAAAGTAGGACAACCAACCTGCTATATTTTAAGGACTGTGTTCTGAAATGTACAGGGTGTTCTGCTAGATTACTTAACTCCAAAGACACCATGAAAGTCACTTTATCCTCCTTTTAAATTAAATGAAACCTTTGAGGAGTGAATTCCATACTTTCTCTGCTTAGGCCTATTGTAAACTTGCTGCCAGGGCAATGCTCACTTTAGACCTGTGACTTGTGACTCCCTCTGATATCTGTTCCTATAAAAAATGACTCAGCCAGTGGGTGGTGATGCCTAGGATGTTTGGAAGGCATGGAATGCTAGTGGAATTCTAAGGTCTTAGATCCAAGATTGAGGAAAGGCAATTTCCATTTTTTAACTGGCATGTGGTAGTGAGAGCCATTTCCCTAAAATATGTTTTCATTGATATCAAATAAAAATTGCATTTTATAATATCTATTCTGTGGCTATAATATCATTGGTGTCTGTGCATTATTTGAGCTCTGAACACTAAATGACACAAAGTTATTCTCAATATTATTCATAATATGAGGAAACAATGATATAGATAATAGAAAAACCATACGAGTTATGAATATGTATTACTTCTAAAGGTTTTAGGTAGCTCAAATATCTGTTTTCCCAATATCATGTTACTTAAGGTAACAATGACATTAAGTATTTGTTTTTTGATTACATATAAACTGTTGGTTAGGAAGACACTCCAGAAGGTTATTCTGAGAGGAGTTAGTCTGCAATTCAATAGGTGATACCACAGTCCACTGAGTGAATAGGCCACCCAGAGATAATGTGGAGCTTATTGCTTATTAAAGTATATTACCATTTACTTTGACCCTTGGCAAACTCTATTCTTCAAGGTTCTTCCTTTGTCTTTTTTTCCCCTTTGACAGGTAATGATTTCAAAAGATCTATTAGATATTATATGCATAATGAAAGTGCAAAGCTTGCTGTCAGGTGCAATAGACTGCAGTTTTTATTTGAGCCCTCATAGTTATACTGGGTCATAGGTACCTGGAAGGTCAGTGAGGACTATTCCTGTTTCCTATCTTATTTCTCTGGCAGATATTAACAAAGTTACTTGGTTCATACATAATCGTTTTCTTTCTCCCCCAACCACCTTCTTCTTGAAGGTCAGTTTCTGGTCAATGATGTTCTCTATCCTAATGGTTTCCATCCTATTCATTATTATGCACTTTGTAAGTTTGCACTAATATAGAATAATAAAAGTTGGAAAATTAGTTCCTTTCTTTTAAAAAGTCATCATAATATTGAAAACAAATGCTCAAATAACTTTAAATTTTCAGTCATATTTCTATCACCCTAAAATAATTAATTTCATTCTTGTATATTCAATACCCCATATGCAATTCTTTTTATATAATTAATCATGGTCTTAGTACAGGCACCATGTTGTATATTTCCTTTTTATCTTAAGGTGTTTATTCTTAACAATTGTGAATTATGTTTATAAGTACTGTTTTAATGGTTGTAGAGTAACTGTTTTCATGTGCAGACTCTTTTATGTTTACTAAAATTTGGAATTTTTTTTAGTATTACTGATAATAATACAACCAATATGGTCATGCATATGGCTTGAAATTCTACTAAATTATTGCCTTAGGATAAAATCCTATATTTAGAATAATTTACAAAAGGAATTCACAGTTACTTGACTTTTGCTGTAAGCTTTCCTAATGGTTTCTAAAAGGTCTAGAGAAAATTATAATACCACCAGTTCCAAATAAAGATGTCTGTTTCATGATACCCATTTCCATTCAGTATGTCCATTTATCTTTTATTGGTTTGTTATTAAATTTTTGCTGCCTATTCCAAGGTGCCCTTATTGGCAATTCTTTGATAACTAACAAGAAAGAAAATTGTTATACATTTTACTCTATTAATTGATTTTCTTTTCACATAAATTCCTCATAATCTTGCTTATGTATTGGAGCCCTCATTTTTTTTTCTTTTAATATATCTTTGAGCCATCACATGTTGATTTTATTTTTGTATTTTTATTTTCACAAAACTAAAGTTTGAAAAGTTTGTATTTATAAATTTTTAAGTTTTGCTTTTAATGACTTCTGCCTTTTAAAAGCTAAGGAATTCATTTTTCCTCCACATGGCTGAAAAATATTCCTCATATTTTTAATTGTGTTTTTTTCGGAGGTGGGGTGGGGGGCATGGGCCGGCTCTGGGTCTCCAGCATGGCAGGTGAGAATTCTGCCACTGAACCACCATTGCACCGCCCTATTCCTTATAATTTTAAGAGTATATTTAATAAGATCCAGCAGATATTTTATTTTACCTGGCGTTTATCATGGTGCTTTAGTTTCCTAGCTCTTAAAACAAATACCACACAATAGCTTGGCTTAAACAATGGGAATTTATTGGTTCATGGTTTCAGAGGCTAGATGGCTTGTTTCCTCCCAGGATTGGTATCTTTTGGCTGGCTGGCTAGGAGTCTTTGGGGTTCCTTGGCTTCTCTGTCACATGGCATTGCACATGATGGCATCTTCTTTCTCTTCCTGTTTCTGTTGACTCCCAGCTTATCCTCTGATCTATGTCCAATGTTTGCTTATACGGACTTTAGCCATATTGGCTCAAGGCCCACCATCATTCATTTGTGCACACCTTAACTGGTAACATTTTCAAAGATCCTATTTACAGTGGGTTTACACCTACAAGACTGGGGTTGGGACTGAAACATGCCTTTTGTACAGTATATGATTTAATCCCCAGCCCATGGTATATGGTGTTATGGCATAGATCCACATTGCACATTTCCATCACTCCTCAAGTTTGTATTCAGCTTTCCTAAGATCAGTTTCCACTATTTAAGTTATGTTTTTGAACTTACAGTTTTGGAATTATCATTTTATTTTAGTGAAAATTTATTCTGGAATTTGATTTTTGGGAGTATCTTCGTGAAGTTGATAATTAAAATCAAATTTATTTAATAGAAAATTGGTAAGAATAAATTCCTCTATAGTTTAAAACTTAATACCAAAAACTCCTAGTTCTTTGCATTTTGGAAGCATATTTAATGCAAAATTCAATATCTTCCTTAGTTAAATGCCTTATTATTTTTCTGTTCTTTTTATTTTGTGATAAGCATTTTCATAAAATAAAATAAAATCTACAGGGTGCATGGATGGTTCAATGGTAGAATGTTCACCTTCCAAGTGATTCCTGGTCCATGCACCAAAAAAGGTTCGATTCCTGGACCATTCACCAAAAAAAAAAAAAAAACCTACTTAACATAAGTTTTCAAATAGTGCTTTCTTATTTTAATTTATAATTTAAAGAGCCATGACTCACAATTTGGTTTTCTTACCATGCATTTATAAGTTAAAAGTAAGTTTAGGGCGGCTGCCGTGGCTCAGCAGGCAGAGCTCCGACCTGCCGTGCTGGAGGTCTGGAGTTCGATCCCTGGTGCCTCCTGCCCATATGCAAATTAAAAAAAAAAAAGTAAGTTTAGATAAAAGAATAATGGACATTTGAAGAAATGGTACATATTTTACAGGAGAGAAAATTTGGGAAATTACTGACCTTAATTTAAATTGTGTTTTCATCTAGGTCTTTTATTTAATTTCTATCTGTTATAACTTTTACAAATGAAAATATGGATGAAGTGTTCCTTGAATTTTTTTCTGATAATTTCTCCTTGTGTGTCTTAATTTTGGCTTTATGCATTTTTATGGGGTAAGTTAACGCATTCAGTTTTATTGATATTATGCAAATACTGTTTTCATTAAAATAATATCTGCTTTTCATAGACACTTATACAAAAACTGTAATTTTATTAGCATAAATGTGTGCTATTTCAATTTAATTTTTATTGATTTGATAATTTAATTGTCCCATCATTTCTCATTTAGTCTTTTGTATTTGTAGGTTTTTGTGTGTGTGTGTGTGTGTGTGTGTGTGTAGTTTTATTGTAAGTAACATGCAACTAGGAATGTTTTCTAAACACAATCTGAGTTTTTAGTTGCCTTTGCTAATTTTTTCATTAGTAAATTTGAGCTATCATCATTATATATACCATTATGTCTTGATATTATCAACTTATATAACTTGTTTAAGTAAAATTAGCAAATCTACCCTTACAAATATGCTTTTGAATAATGCACAAGATTATGTTGTTTCTTTTCATATTTAGTAGGATGTTAATATGAATATTAACTTAGTAGTTTCTTATTCAACAACTTTTTCATATTTTTGTTTTGTTTTTTGTGGCTATATGTTTTCACATAACTTTGGTAAATGTCTGGAAATGAAATTGCTGGATCAGAGGATGGGTGTATGTTTCCAAAGTACTTATGATATTTTACATTTCTTGCAACAAGGAATGAGAGTTCCATTTGTTCTACATCCTCACCAGTACATGAAAATACAACATTCTTGCTAAACTGTTTGAGATGGTAATGAATTGTATTCCCTTTCTGGTCAAATTCAATACAGTTAAGCAAATGGAATAGCAAAAAGAGATGTCTGATATTTCCACTCACTAATCTATCTAAAGTGCTCATTAACTTTTAAAATATTAGTCTTTTAGTATAATAGATATAGAAAAGCACAAAAGCGTAACTGTGCAACTCAGTGGATTATCAAGTGAAACCATGTAAACAATACTATAGAAGCCTCTCTGCCCACTTGTTCTGTTTCATTTTTGTGACCTTTTTTTCTTCCCCAAAG
This sequence comes from Myrmecophaga tridactyla, assembly GCA_004026745.1. Taxonomy (NCBI): domain Eukaryota; kingdom Metazoa; phylum Chordata; class Mammalia; order Pilosa; family Myrmecophagidae; genus Myrmecophaga; species Myrmecophaga tridactyla. The sequence continues at coordinate 8,780 of PVIY010023535.1, read as the reverse complement.
GTAATTACCATCCCAACTTCGAACCCTATTAGTCAGGTTTTTTTGGCTTTAAGATGTTACTAAATGATTGGTAGTCTTTTGTGTTGGGCTTCTTTCATTCAACAAAAAGTTTGGGAAAAATTATCCATGTTATAGCATGTAGATATGTTTTATTAATTGTAATTTATTTAATTATGCCCTTGTGTATTTGTCCATTCTACTGCTGATGTGGTTTTCAAGTTCACTAATCTGTTTGTTTCTTTTTGAAACATTTTTGTTTCTTTCTTGAGATTCTCACATCCTTCATTCATTGTTTTCCTGAGATCCTTTAGTTCTTTCTCTGTATTTTCTTTTATCTTCTTGAGCATATGGAAGATCATTTTTTAAAAGTCCTTGTCTGGTTATGTACACAGACTAGTCTTCTTTATTGGTATTTTTTTGGATTTGTATCCTCTTCTCTTTGGTGAGCCATCATTTCCTGTTTCTTTTTCTCTTAATCTTTTCTTGCCCTCTCTGTTTTGTTTTGTTTTGTTTTGACATGGGCAGGCTCTGGGAAATGAACCTGGGTCTCTGACATGGCAGGCAAGAATTCTGCCACTGAGCCACTGTTGCCTGCCCTGTACATTTTAGTATTTAAAATTTTTAACTCTCGGAACTATTTCCTCAGATATCTGTTTCTTGAGCTTGTAATCAACTTGTGATATGACAGATATTTTCTTGAATGTAAACCTTCCTATCGGAAAGGTCCACCCAATAGGACTGCAAAGTGCAGCATCCACTCTGCTTTCCTAGGCCTGTGCCTTGTCCTGGGCTTGTGCTTGCTGGTGGCTTAGGAGTTCCCCTGTTTACAGTAGTGTGAGTACCTTCTCTACTTACCAGGAAGCAGACCTTTTCTTTCTCCCTGAGTTCTACTGCCAGGCTTAAAGCAGTTAAGCCTTTGCCTCATTTGTTTCTTACAGCGCTTTCATTGTTTCTAGCTACTTTTGCCTAGTGGGCAAATTCTGGCATGCAGGGCCTACTGGAGAGGAGTTTCCCACTTCACTTGTTCTGAGCCATAATAAGGCCAGGACCCACAGAAGGAGCATGGCCAGCTCCAAACTAGCATGGATGGGTATGAGGAAGGAGCTAGGAAGGAAACCAGGAGCTTCTTCCATGACTCCACAAAGCTGTGTGTTTTTGATGTATCCAGCCCATATAACTGTCCTCCACACTGTGGAGGAAATTTATTGTACCCTCTGCTACCTTTGCCCAGTGTGGGTTGGAGCAATGGCCAACATCAGAGCCTGGACCCCAGCAATCCAGAGTTGCTAATTAGAAGCTGTGATCAGCTATCAGCCTATGCCCACCAAGGATCTTGGGATAGTGAATTTCTGTGTTCCTCTGTGGCACCCAAGGCCATGCCGCAGGCTAGACCCCACTGTGGCCTGCCATAAGAGTTTGAGTTGGTGCCATTAACTGCTACAATTTAATGGTATTTACTGTAATTTATCAACCTCTCCTCCTGCTCTTCCTTGGATGCTGTACAGTGCTTTACAGGACTTTGGAGTTTCTGAATAGTTGATTCACACAGTTCCTGCCTGTTTAATAGTTTTTCCAGTGGAGGGACTGATTCCTGGAGCACCTCACTCTTCCATATTCCCCAAATCCTCCCAGCTATTATCTTTTTTTTTTGTGGGTGCATGGTCCTGAAATCGAACCCAGGTCTCCTGCATGAAAGGTGAGCATTCTACCACTGAACCACCTGTGCACACCCAGCCATTATCTGTTTTTTTTTTGTTTTTTTTTGCATGGGCAGGTGAGAACTCTGCCTGCTGAGCCACCACGGCCCGCCCCCTAGCCATTATCTTTTAACAATTGCTTTATTGTCATTATCTTATTTCTCTCTGGGACTCCAGTGACAAATATGTTTGGCTTATTTCTGTCTTCTAAACTTTTCCCTACCAAACTTTTTCTAAAAAGGGACAAGTAGAAAATATTTTAGACTTCATGAGTTATATTTGGTCTCCATCACAAAAATAGGCTGTAGGCTGGATATGGCCTGTGGACTTGTAGTTGACTGATTTGAAGAACCCAGATACATTGCTGTTTCTCAATTCTGAATTTCCATTTTGTTGCCTCTCCTTATATCATTCTGTTCATTTTCTTTGTGTGTTGTTTTTACTTCACTAATCCTTTATTTCCACTGTGCGTAATTTGAACATATGTAATCTATTAATTTTTGAATTTCTAAAATTTGTGTATCATGTTTTTAGTTATAAAATTTGTATTTAAATCTTTTTTATAACATTCAGCTACCTACCAAATATCTCAATTTTGTATTATTACATCTTAGAGGATATTGAGCAGATTTATTAATGTACTTGGCAATTTGAGGGATGAGAGCCAGATTTTATTATGGAAAATATTTTAAAAAACTAAGATTGTAGATGATGTTCTTTTCCAGTAGGAGAGACTTGTTTGGTTCTGATACAATACTAGGGACATTAACCATATAAATCCATCTTAAATTGAGCTGTAGTCCCTACAAGGTCTAGTTTACTAATGGTTCTTCATGCTTCAATTCAAAGTTTATTCCCCCAGGCCATTAGGCTATAAATAATGTGGCTCAGTTTCCTATTTTCTCTTCGGGAAGTGCCCTTAAAAGAAAATAGCCCTATTCTCCCTTATTCTTACTCCTTAATCTTGGTTCCATAATTCCTTTCTGTTATTATGTCTACAAAATCCCACACAGATTTTTAAAAATTTTAGCTTTCATATTAACTTTAGTGCAGAGGTTAATTCTAATTATCTAGCCTGCCACTACTAGTAGTGGAAGACCTCACATTATTTTTATGTATATAATAAAAAAAAGGCTCAAGCATCACATTTTCCAGGAACTCTAATAGAATATATGCTTTATCTCATTTACATACTGTATCGATTTTATGAGGTAGATGTTAAATCCTCTCAAATTAAAAACTGTGGAATTAATATTAATAACTCATAGGAGTTAAGACACATATTGGAAACAAGAGAGCTGAGATTTCTAACTTAGATAATCTGACTCCAGAACCCATACTTCTAGATTCCACTCTTCTTTTCTTAACCGTACTGCTTTTCTTTCTTCCTCCTTCCTTTCCTTCTTTCTTTCATTTTTTTCTTCATCTCTTTTTCTCATTTTCCCTCACTCCATCCTTTCCTTTGTTCCTTTTCCCCTTCCTTTTCCTTTCCTTCCCTTCCTGACCCTTTTCTTCCCTTACCTGCCCCTTTTCCCCTTCCCTTCCTTTCTCTTTCTCGTATTTTCTCCTTTCTATTCTCATTCAGTTAGCTATTTGCTATAGGCACTTGGGAGCATGAAAAAAAAATTACATCCAATTAAGCCCTTTATAACTTTTAAATGTTTTTTGGGAGACAGATACTATAGAAAATGAGACAGAAATTGATATATTAGATAGTAATAATTCCTCCAAAGGGGAAAAAAAAAAGCAAGTAAGTGGGATAAGAAAAACAGGGGATGGTTATTGGAATTCTAAATAGAGTAATCAGAGAATGCCCGTAGTAAGAATGTGGCACTTGAGCAAATACCTGGAGTAGGTAAAGGACTGAGTCACACATATAACTGAGGAAAAATATCTAGGCAGAGTAAAGAGCCAGAGAAAACTTCCTAAGGTAATAACATGCTTGGGTTGTTTGAGAAATAGGAAAAAAATACTAATGTAGCATGAACAGTAAACATGAGAATGAATAGTTAAGTGAGAATAATAATATATGAAGTCAAAGGAATAACAAGGATATAAACATTGGACAATCTTTTTCAGACCTAGATATATGAAACAGTTCACAAAGGATTACCTTCTTCTACTGGCAATAGTTCAAGCTTTTTATGATACCTAATCCTAATTTCAACAATATTCCATAGAGTTTATGTTTGTGCCGCCAGGAGTTTTCTTGAAACCATATACTGTCCATTACCCGGTGCCTGCCCATGTGAAAAAAAAAAAAATATATATATATATATATATATATATATATATATATATATATATACAGTCTTGGCATAGTTCTGAAAAATGTACTCAGATTGCTAATCTCAGTTGAACTCTGAGTGTTTATATTGCAGCTTCTAGCTATGCCATTTGTATGTGAGTATATTGATATTGGTTTACCAATTTATTGAATGATCAGGATGAAAAACATTGACCAAAGTTAAATATTTACATTTGAGCCTAACATTTCCAGTTCCAATGTATCTGAACCTTCAGAGGTTTTAAGTTTACCTGTATAAACATTAAATTTAGAAGGTTGATTTGGAGGTCCATTTAGGTACAAAATTGTCAGAGGGTGATATATAAATGTTATATACAAGTATACAGATGTTAATTGAACATCTCTGTCATCATGGTTGAAGCAAGAGTCTCTCAAGGGAGATTTCAATTTCTAATCAAAAGAGAAAGTTGTAGGAGATGTCACTCTCACCCTAGCAATCAAAATAGTTTGGATGAATGAAGAAATTATAGTTTTGTTGCATTTGTTTTGGTTTTTTAGTTTTAATCCATCAGAAAGATGAGGATGCAAAGAAACCAGTTAAATTCCAGAAAGTAATAAACCCTGCATAGAGAGCAGAGACCCATAACTATATTTCATACCTGGCAAAATAGTAGGACCATTGTAATACTCTACTACTAGTTGAACCTTTAAGAAATTGTTAATCTGAAGAACCCAGTAACAGTTTGAGACTTCATTCACCTGCTTACTCTCTCGTGGGTTGTAATTGAGTATAATGAGTTATTATGCTGAAGGATGGGAGGAGGGAAAGAAACCTGAATGATATTTCCCCAGTGCATGCAGGCCCTGCTGTGTGTCTGAGAGAACCCTTTAAATGCTTCGGTAGGACAGGAGAGCTGAGAGATCCTCTGAGGCATTCCAGGCCTTTGCAGATAGAGAGCTTTCAAAGACTGGGCCAGCACAGAGGTGCAGAAAGTGGAGGTAGAGGGAGGGGTGGGGGGCAGGACTGCAGAACAAAGAGAACTCCCCAGGGACCCAAGAGACTCTGACAGCTGGGCCTTAAGGCACTTTGAAAAGCTCCTAACTTGACTATAAAACAAAAGAGAATTCTAGAATCTCACCTGTATTCAGATTTCAATTCCTGCTTAAAGCAAGCCTGTTCTACCCCTTCCAAATCATATGAAATGAGTGGTGATCTCAGTCAAATGAAATTGTAACAAAGCCAGACCCTGCTTAACTCAGATCATATTGACTCAGAAACCTCAATCTAGTGGTCCTTTTTTGGAGGTAAATGTTATTTATTTCAGTCTCTACTGCTTTTATCATATAAAGGATGTTGAAAAGTTGTAAGATGCCTAGGCGTTTTGTGAAGGAAAATCTATTCCACACTTTATCATTTATGTATATATAGGGTAAAAGATAATACAGGAAAAAGGAAAAGTCACTGAATATGTAGTGACAATGTCAGTGAAAAAAGAGGAAAGGAGTCAGATAGGAAATACTTAAGACTTAGGCAGTAGAACTTTGTGACCGCTTATTAAAGCAGTGGGACACATATGAAATCGTGTTTTACTAATTTGTATAAGTACAGTTATAATTTTGAATTCTACATTTCACTTGACATCTCTTTGTCCATGTATTTACACAATTACCTCTTCTAAAGCTGCACGAAGCCTCAAACACTTCATACCAAAACTAGTTTTCTATTATTGGACGTATATGTAGCAAGCCCCATTGCACTTGATATGTGGAATTCCTGTAGAATACATGTGCATGCAAAATATTTTTATATTTAATCTCACCCACATTGTTTACTTTTTCAAGTTTTTGATAGCATAAAAATATGGCTGCTATCAGTGAATTATATTTAGATAGATACTCTCTGGCCAAGCGCAAGTTGGCATTCTGTCGAGATCAGTTGATTTCCTAATATCTGGGATTAGACTTCAGCAACACATAGTTTACTGCATTTCTCTCAGAACACAGTACTAATAAACAACCAGCACAAACAAAGCTTCTGTCCCACAGAGTGTAAAAGTTGAATGATCTCTTTTATGACATAGTCTGTGATGTTTTACTTTGGTATTATATAGTTCAAAAAATTTTCAAAGAATTTACTGTATAAAGTACTCCATTACTTCCATGTCATTTTGTCACATTTAAGCGATCAGTTTCTCTTTCCTTCCCCATATGTATATTATAGATAGATTAATAGATGATGAATGGGTGGATGGATGTGTGAATGGATAGATAGATAGATGGTAGGTAATAGATAGATAGATAGATGTTAGATGGATGTTAGATAAAAATCTTTAGCATTTTCTTTCAAATGTTTCTGCCAAAACGTCTCTATAATTGCAATCACTATTGGATGCAATGTGAATGAACCTGAAATCTGACCTTACTTTAAAAAGTTATCAATTAACCCAGGAAATCCAGAATCTGGCTTTAGTGACGATGTAACAGTAAAGAAAAACACATTTTAGAAAACAAAGAAATATCGGTGCTAATATTGCCCAAATGTGACTCAGAACTGCTACCTAAATGTTGCTCAGATATCATGATGTGATTAATGAAATCCTTTATCAATTATAAGGATAAAGCAATGCTTGTTCTAAAGCAAAGTCTTGAATTTCTTCCTCTATTAAGAAGCATGCTTAAGAAAGATTGAGTTTTGAAATAAATACGTAATTTCACACAATTTTATACACTTAAGTAGGCCCTCTAGTTCTTTTTATTGTGATATATTTCTATTTTCTCCTTTAAAAAAAGTAATTATACTAAATTATTTCACTTAAATGAATAAAATATGTTTTTTAAATAATGCAAGATACACAATTTAATGAGGATCAGCAAATAATTAAAAATGTTTCCCAAAGAAGTTCATTCTTTGTTTTTCTACGCATTGTCCCTTTTTGCTAGAGTATTCATTAATATCATGTCACTTGAAGTAAGTAGGTGATTAGAAAGAGCTGTTAGTAAGTAGAAAAATATTTCTACTTTGTTTTAATTTTTCAAAATTCTAACAAGCTTGGGCTAAGATCGATGAGAACTGCCCACTGCTAAGGTCAGCGTGGCCTAATTAGTTTTGCTACATTGCCTCTGTAATTTTGCCTGACATGACATTGAAGGGAGGCTCAGAAGGCAATCAACATCTAACAGCCATGATGAGCATTAGTTACACCTAGTGACAGAGTAATTAGCAACTGGCTGTGCCACTTAACATGAAAGAAAGGAAAACTGTGATACCCAGTTCCCTTATCAAAATATCAGTGACTATCCCCTTTAGACTGAAAATGTCTAATTCATGGAAACCTTTAGATAAAAAACATTATTTGCTTTCCTGATCCTATGCATCCTGGGCTGGCTGCAGCTTTGGGTCATGTGTGATATTAGGTTCCTTTTCTATTTCTTTGCCTCAAAAAAACATCTTCTTTTGGGGGATTCGAAAAGGCTGTTTCATGATGAGTTGAAATTTAACATTTCTTTGCTGACTTTTCTTTCAGGGATCCCTTTAGAGAAATGTTCTGGGACATTGAATTTTCTGGGAACCCTTTGAAATATTTTGGTCAGATTTGGCTCTCGAAGTTGCAATGAAGATTCATAAGGTGTTAAGTTGTTGAGGATCTTATTTTAAAGATATTAGAAAGAATTTACCCAAACTGTAAAATTTGTTCTGATTTTTCACAAACTCTGCTATTAATGAATTTACTTCATTTTGTTGATCCTTTTGTTGAAGTTTATGATTCAAGTGTTTTAATTTCTTGAGAATTTACCTGCTCTTAAAGATATCAGAAAATGATTTATTCAATGTTTGAAATGTTCCTTAAATTTTAAAAAACATTTCTATGATGGACTATCGTCATTTGTGTTATCCTTCTGTTGAAGTTTAAATGATTTCTCTTCATATATTGTTCATAAAACTATGAAAACTGGATCATTATTCCTTGTGACAGTCTTTTGTACACTTGACAATAGTCTCTCCTTGCGCTTTTTTCCTAGAAATAATAAAGTTTCATGTATAGGTTTTCTTCAAGGCATTCATATTTTCTTTGTGGAAAGCTTGCTCACGGAACTGTAAAGTTGAAATTTTCCCTTTGATGATGTCAAATCCTTAATGATTCCTAGTGAAAAAATATATAAAACGATTATTATTAAATAAGTCTGTTTGTGGTAGCACATTAACATTCTCTACCTTTATTAAACATGGTCACTTTGTGATACTCTAACTGAAGGAAAATTTTGCTTCCTCCACATCTGAGAATACAGTGATGGCCAGAGCCACTCTTTGATTAACATCCTCCTAAAATTAATAACTGTGATTATAATTGGCTAAACCTCTATTTCTTTTTTAAAATACTGCAGGATGTTGACATTTTAGCCTCTGATACCACTTGGGAAAAATGTGAAGTGCCATCCCCTAAGAAATCTACAGAAGTATACTTTATTACTTATCTTTCCCATGCTGTATGTTCTGTGGAGAGGATCCCCATCTTCGCAGAGCAAAGAAAGTACAAATTAGCCGAGTTATTTTTTGTTAATAATCTTTATTGAGATATAACATATATACAATTAATACACGGGTATAAAAAGTGTTAATCACCCCAAATGTTTCCCCCTCACTCTACTGTGATGAAGCCTTGCAGCCCTGACCATGCCCTTAGAAACCACCAATCCTCTTTTAGTCACTTTAGATAAGTGTTACCAGTTTTGAAGTTCAAGTAAATAAATACATTCAAGGTGTGCTCTTTTGCATCTGGTATACTACACTAAGCATAATTATTTTGAGATTTATCCATGTGGTTGTGTGATTCTGT